>VWZV01013513.1:741470-783040 GCA_013397155.1 Irena cyanogastra | reverse complement strand
ACAGGCGGCCCCGGCATCGAGCGGGGCCCGCCGCGGAGCGGCAGGCGGGTCTCTCGGGAAGGGAGAAGCTGACCCGGATCCCGCCCTCGGTCACTCCTCTGCAGGTCGCCCGCCCGCGCCGCAAACCTGTCCCCCATGGCCGCGTGGTCCCGGGAGGCGGTGCTGACTCTGTACCGGGCTCTGCTGCGCCGCGGCCGCGGCCTGCGCTACACCGACCGGGATTTCTACCTCGCCTCCATCCGCCGCGAGTTCCGCCGGAACCAGGGGCTGCAGCGGCTGGAGGACAAGGAAAGGCAGCTGGAGAAGGGGCAGGCTTTCCTGCAGAGCGGGCTCGGGGGCCTGGTTTAGAGATTCCCTGTAGCTCCCACTGGTCCCACGTACCTCCCTCTTCTTTCCATAATCCCCTCGCCAGGCAGAAGAGATGATTAACACTCAATTGAACACTCACTACCCACCACTTTCTTGAAGAAGTCCTGAAGGTGCTTCCACAGGCACACCAGGAGGGCTCTCCTGTTCTCTTCACAAATGCATTAGGTCACAGGTAGGTCATTTACAATGCTATAACCACATTTTTCATGCTCCTGTTAGAGTGAGCTTTGCGAAAGTGCGGGGTTTTTTCTGCTCGGGGATGACAAGTGAATGTATTCGTGGTTCATCCAGGCAGGAATATTCCCTCTGGCTTGGCTTTAGGAAAACAAAGGGCAGTTTTAAACCACCCCAATCAGGCAGGCAGGCAGGCTCAGAGCCTTGGACACTGAGTCAGAAAACAGACCTAAGTCACAGTGCAGGAGTTTCTCGGTGTTTTCATGCAGGTTCGCTGGGGATCCCCCTAGGGGTACAGTGATGGTAAAGTGTGTTTTACAGGGTCACAGAATCATTTAGGTTGGAAAAAGCCTCTGAGGTCATTGAGTCCTATCCTTGACTGATGACCACCTTGTAACTACAAGTGGCACTGCGTGTCAGGTCCAAGTTAAACACCCCAGGGATGGTGACTCCATCACCTCACTGGGCAGCCCATTCCAATGTCTAATCACCCATTCTGTGAGGAAATTCCTCCTGATGTCCCGTGTGAGCTTTCCCTGGCACAGCTTGAGGTCAAGTTAGCCAGAGAGACTCTTTAAATTTTAATCTCAAGGTCAGGTTAAATGGAAATTTGAGGACACGAAAGTACACGTGTAAGAAAATATTCATGTCAGTGTTTTACATGATTTGTCTGAGAGTCAAACCCAGCAGCCTTGAGGGCAGGAATAAACATCAAATGAAGGCAAGGGAGCTGTTCCTTTTATGATGTGTTGCAATCTCTGCTCCTGGTTCTTGGGTGTCTTTGAAGTATCTGGGATTGGACACTGTTCAGAAGTTAATCTGTGAATGGAAGCTCTGAGATTCCAGTTTGTTCCAGACAGTTGACCAACCCTGTATTGCCTTGTCTTTGAGCAAAATAACACTTGTTACATTAGAAATTAGAAAATAAATTGCCTGTGCTTTGGTTGAGAAGCACAAATTACAAGAAAAATACCTGAGTAGTTATAGGGTTTTGCTTAATATGCAGGATTTTATTGCAAAATACTGCGGAAGTAAATTCTACTTTCTTTCATTAAACCTATTCAGTTATTAGAAACCTCACATCAAATTTGGATGTGTTCCCTCAGGCATGAGACGTTGTTTGGTTAGTACCATCCTGGCACCGCTGGGAGCAAGCAGCTCTTTGAGAGAACATAATTAGAGAGGGTGCAGGGGACCTAGTGGCTCTGCACAACTCCCTGACAGGAGGGCACAGCCTCAAGTGGCACTAGTGGAGGTTCAAGTTGAACATCAGGAGGAATTTCTTCATGGAAAGCGTGGTCAGGTCTTGAAACTGCCCGGGGAGGTTTGGAGTGCCCATCCCTGGAGGTATCCAAGGAGGGCCTGGACAAGGCACTGAGTGCTCTGGGCTGGGGACAAGGTGGGGATGGGGCACAGCTTGGACTCGATGACCTCAGAGGGCTTTTCCAAGCGAGGTGACTCTGTGATTCTGTGTGAGCAGGGGCACTGAGGAAGATGTGGTGGGATGGAGCAGAGCAGGGCAGGTGGACCCACAGCCTTCCTGTGGTAAAACCCGGGAGCAGCGGGTGGGAGAAGGGGCTGAACGGTCAGGGCCGCGCGTTTCGGCCCGCGCGCGTTAACGCTCCCGCTCCTTGCAGGTAAGATGGCAGGCGCTGGGCAGCGCAGAGGGAAGAAGGATGACAACGGCATCGGCACCGCCATCGACTTCGTGCTGGCCAACGCGCGGCTGGTGCTGGGCGTGGGGGGCGCCGCCATGCTGGGCATCGCCACGCTGGCCGTCAAGCGGGTGAGTGAGTGCCACGGCTGGCACCGGGCACGGCTCCGGCAGCGGCGAGGGGCAGCGGCCCGGGTAAAATGCAAGCGTTGTGTTGGAACCCAGGGCACGGGGAATGTTTCTCTGTCTGTTCTGACAAGTCCTGATTCTCCTGAGAGCACTGCCTTTAACCTCCATCCATGGAGAGGATTTCCTAGGCTTTGGGATGATATGGAATCTGAGTGTGTAGAGTAGATGGTAGCGTAGTTATCACAAGGTGAAAAATTTAGACTTTTAGGTTTTTAGTATGGGGGTAGATGGAGGACAAAATGGAGGATTTTGGGTGTTGTCCTGCCTTCCTCTTCATCTACTCCATTTTCTGCATTGTTAGCAGCACAGGGTGATTGGTTGGGGAAAGTCACGATTAAGGTGTTGCATGTTAGACAGTTAGTTAGTTATTGATAGAGAAGTAGAAAAAAAATACATTTTTAGAGTTAATTAGACAAGATGGCTTTAAAAGACCTTGAAACTGTACATCTTGTGACCTTTTTCGCTGTGTTCCTCCCCACACTAAGCCTGGTGTCAGCGGTGTGGAGAATTTTTGATAAGATAAAAAATGAACAGCAACCTGAAGACTGAAAAAGATCCCGCTCGTCTCTCAGTTCTAGTACAGAACTTTTATTAGGAGTCTCCCCACTCAGGGGGCCCCCAAAGAGGCCTTTCACAGTGTTGGGCCTTTGGTGACTGAAACTCTTCGTGGTTTAGATGTACGACCGGGCAATCAGTGCTCCCAGCAGCCCCACTCGCTTGAGCCAGTCGGGAAAGAGAAGCTGGGAAGAGCCAAACTGGCTGGGCTCCTCCTCACGCCTGCTGACCCAGGACATGAAGACCAGCCTCAGCCGCTCCCTGCAGACCCTTCCCACTGACCCTTCAGCTGCAGAAACAGGTAAGAGGCATGGTCATCCTCCTGCATCACAGAGTCATCTAAGCCTATAATCCCTGTATTTGTTTACAGAAATGCAGGGAAGGAAATACCCTGTTTGGCCTGGGATTTTTATGTTTTTCTTTTAAGCAGTTCCACTGGTAACTTCAAGAATCAGAACTGACATTGGGAACTAGTCAGTAATGGTCATCTATTTGCACTCTTATTTTCTCTCATGACTTCATGGTGTTAAACTTTATTCTCCCTCATTTTTGCTCTTTCAATCTGAATATCTAATCTTCCCTGACAGAAAACTATTCAACTTGTTTCAAGCACTCTGCTGCCTTTCTTTGTGCCATTCCAGTTTGCTTGCATCTTTTTAAGGGGGGGGAGTATTCGAGCTGTGAATGTACTAGCAATTTATAACAGTATTTCCTGTATTAATACTACCATTTCCCAAATAATTTCTGCATCAACGTTTCCCTGTTTAGTGCTGCTTATCACTGTGTTTGTCTTCAGTAGTTTATAGAAAGTGTCCTGTAGTTTTCTTTCTGGGTGGGATAATCAGTAATTTAGAATCCAACCATGTTTTGTTACGTGTGGTTGGTTCTTTGTTCTCCATGGTTTTACTTTCTATCCCTGGTCACTCATTTCAGGAGATTTACACTTGGAGATTTAAACTAAAAATCAGAATCAAGGTATTAACTTGATTTCCAGATTACTTTAAAGAAAGTTGTCTTTGAGATGGCAATAGGTTTTCTGCTGAGGAAACGTGAAAAACTAGACAGCTGTGTTAAAGGGGGTCTAGATAATTTGATTGGAGTCCCCAGGCATATGGGCTGAGTAATAAAAACATTGATGATAGTGTCTTAAATTCTTCAGTTAGAGGTAAATTAAAACACAGTGTGGAAAAATAATTTTTTTTCATGAATAGGCAATGAAATCCAGTTCCCTATGATTTTGTGCATTATTTCCTTTACACAAAAAAGCTCAAATCTGTCCAAAAGAACCCAGTGGGACAAGAGACAGCAGCTGCTGAGGCTGGGCTAGATGGGTTTGTGCACAGCTTGGTCAGCCATTCCTCGCATGTTGTGTGGCCAAATCATCAAACAAATCTGCAACAGCCAATTGCTTTAATAGGGCCACTGACTTGGGGATTTCTCCTGCACCCCTTAGGTATCGCAGCCCTTCCGAAGTTCTCTTAGATCTGTAATTCCCCTTTAATTCTCATTGTTAACTTCTGAAATTCTTTGTCCATGTTAAGAGAAATCGGAAATGCATGGGAAGCATTGATTTATTTCTTTGGGTAGCCAATCAGAAAAAAAGGGGCTCAGAGAATCTGTGCAAGTCAGACATTGTTTAGTAAGGCAGATAGCAACGTACACCTTGTGTTGTTGCACTGTGCCTCTGAGTGGGGTCTCTGGGCTTTTTCCAGTGAAGGTTTCAGGAGGGTGTCACTGGAGCTATGATGGCCTGAGCTGGGATTGCCCCAGGAACTGTCAGCTCATCATCCTAATAACTGTGCTGATCAGACTCCCAACAGCTATTTCATTTCCAGGTGGCACAGTCTTCTCTGATCTCATATGCTAGTCAGGACTGGGTTTTGCTGGTAATTTGTAATAATCTGTTTGAATGTTAAAAACTCAAAGAGATCATGATGGTTGTTTGAAAGTGTTTTATTCACTGGTCTAGCATCACACTGAAAGCTTTTGAACTGATAACAGCTCTGAATTTTTGATGAAATTGAGCTGAGATATTGCCCACATAGCCATTAAAATTACATCCTTGTACACAATATTAGTCTGGCTAAATTTCAAATCTAGTAACTTGTTTTCACCCGTTTTGATGCTCTTAGTAGTATGTTTTGAAGTTCCTCAGCACGCTCCTTTGGAGTGGCAGCTGCATAAAGCCTGCAAAATGTCTGCCAAGGGCTTCTCAAGACCTGGGAGACCGCAGTCCCGCGCTGCAGATTCTGTGCTGTGGAACACTTCACAGCGAAATCAGCTGCAACCTCAACAGTTTTCCTTCTATCTTGCAGACTTCTTTCGACCCACAAAGCCCAAGCCATCTGCCAAGAGGAGTCAGGTGGAGCTGAAGAAGTCCCGCCTTCGCCTGTCCCTGCAGGAGAAGCTGTTCGCGTACTACCGGCGGCGGGTGGCGATCCCGGCGGACGAGCAGGCTCGTGCCAAGCAGGCGGCCGTGGATATCTGTGCGGAGCTGCGCAGCTTCCTGCGCGCCAAGCTGCCGGACATGCCCCTGCGGGACATGTACCTCAGCGGCAACCTCTACGATGACCTGCAGGTAACTCCTGGGGACCCGTCACGGCTCCTTAGTCAGGAGCCTGACCACGCAGGGGCGTTTCAGGCTTCCCTGTTGGCACTGCTGGCTCAGCACAGCATTCCTCAGTAATAAGGCCCCTGGTGTTGCCTTTCCCACTGTGGAGCCAGGCGTTGATTTCCACAGTGCTGTTTGAACAGGCATGACCAGGCTGTTCTGTCATTGTCTGCAAAGCCTTTGCTTTTTGCTGGTTTATGTCTCCAAAATATCTCAGTCCTTATTTGCATCCCCTCTGTCTCTTCTTTTAGTTGTGTTTTTCTTGCTGTTTCTCTGGTACACGTCTGTTTTCTCTCCATCCCTCTGTAACCATCCAAATACATTCCCTTAGAACTCCCATGTATTCATGTAGGACTTTCCTACCCTTTATTTTTTTTTTTTAATGCATGACAGACCTGGATTGGACAGCAGTCCCTGCTCCAATATCTCCCTGATGGCAAGATGCCCATGGCTATAGTGAGTGATTCAGAGGCACACTTCTTTGTTTGAGTCAGAGCTCTGGAATGGAGCATGGATGTCCAGTGAAACTTAGACCTGGGGTCTTAATCACATTGATGAAAAGGGATCTTTAACGACCTTTTTCCAAACAATGTGGCAGACCAGGTGAGGGCAGTGTACCTAGCTGTAGCATTGGATTATTAAACCATGGCTACGGAAGCTTGTCAAGAAACTTAATACTCTGTCTCCTGTTTAAATTGTCATGTGGTGTTGCCGTGCCCTAGGCCAGCTGCATCTCACAACCAAGCAGCAGACTTAAAGCAACATGAGGCAGAATGATTCATCTATATGCAGTCCATGTCAGGTCTTTAAATAGTACATACCACGTAAGCACTACCTTTGGCTATACCATGGAAATATCCCACTGATGGTTGGAAATAGTCTTTCAGAATGCCTTTTAACAAAGGGAGGCTGGGAATCCTATGCAGAGTGAGACAGCTGAATCCTTATTCCAGGTTCCTTTGGACAGAAGGCTATCTAAAGGTGGTGAATAAAATGAATATGGAGAGAGAAAGCTTATTCTTACTGACTTTTCTCTCTTGTGAAAGGTAGTGACAGCTGACCACATCCAGCTCATTGTACCTCTCATGCTGGAGCAGAACCTGTGGTCGTGTATCCCCGGGGAGGACACTATCATGAACATTCCTGGCTTCTACTTGGTGCGTCGAGAAAACCCAGAGTACTTTCCTCGCGGGAGCAGCTACTGGGACCGCTGTGTGGTGGGAGGTTACCTTTCCCCCAAAACTGTAGCAGACACCTTTGAAAAAGTTGTAGCTGGGTCCATCAACTGGCCAGCAATTGGGAGTCTCTTGGACTATGTGATCCGTCCAGCAGCTCCCCCAGCAGATTTGACACTGGAAGTCCAGTATGATGCAGATCGGCATCTTTTTATTGACTTTCTACCATCCCTGACACTGGGGGACATCGTCCTTGTTGCCAAACCTCACCGATTGGCCCAGAATGACAACTTGTGGCGACTGAGCCTGCGGCCAGCGGAAACGGCTCGCCTCCGCGCCCTGGACCAGGGGGATTCTGGCTGCCGCTGCTTGTGCCTCAAGATCTTCAAAGCAGTATGCAAGTTAAACCCAGCTCTGGGACACCTCACTGCCAGCCAGCTCACCAATGTCATCCTGCACCTCTCCCAGGAGGAGTCCGACTGGTCCCAGGACATGCTGGCTGATCGCTTCTTGCAGGCACTGAAGGGGCTGATCCGCTACTTGGAGGCAGGTGTCCTCCCTAGTGCCCTGAACCCCAAGGTGAACTTGTTCTCAGAGCTCACCCCTGAAGAAGTGGATGAGTTGGGCTACACCCTCTACAGCTCTCTGTCGGAGCCAGAGGTCTTGCTGCAGACGTAATGGAGCCTTACCTAGGGAAGTGTTGATAGGGTTTAGCCAATGCAGACTTTGATTACTGCGAATTATGTCTCCTCCACTTCTCCCTATCTCCCTCTCTCCGTTTCTTCACCACTCCCCCCTTTTGGTTTCTTTAGTAATTCCTGCTGTGGAGTTGGTGCTCCCGCTGAATTTCTTGGTGCTACTGGTCCATTTCCACCATTTCTGCCCCAACAGGTACCCATTGGTTAGGGAAGAGAGGCTAAAACTGCAGCTCTGAGATCTTCACATAAATTCTGCTGAGTTTTAAGTGTCTACCAAAAAAAATAAACCAAACTATGCACTTCTTTCTTCTGTAGTACACTTACTGCAGCAAACCCTTTTTGGTCTGAAGAAGGTGGAATTGGGCTGGTAAATCCAGTGATGATTTTAGCAGACTTGCACTGAGGTTGTTTAATTCCCTCCAGCCTGACTTTGCCCCATGTTTCTTTTTCTTTGCTGTCCCACACTGTCTCACTTTCCTTTCTTTTATGTCCTTTTGGCCCAGTCATGCAGGGCAGACTGAGCGAGATATTTTGGATAGGGTTCTTTTTGTATTTCTGAGTGGATAATGATTACACTGGCAATATTTAGGGCTGTAGAGCTTGAAATTGGAGAATTCCCACAGCTCCTGCTCCCATGGAGCCTTCTCATCCTTTGCAAGCTGGGTTCGGGATTAAGGGCCAAAATTTGTCCAGTCTGCTGCAACACAACCTCCTGTACAGGCAATTCTTTTTGAAGCTGTCACAGGGGAGGAAGGAACCTTTGTGGTCTGGCCGTGTGATGAGGCTGAAGGAGCAGAGCTTGCTTTTCCTGCCTGGCCAGATCTGCTGGGAATGGCCTTGGGAGTGGAGAACAAGGCAGCTCTTCAGTTGTCTCTGGCCTAGAGGAAGAGAGGATGATTATAGGGGAGGGATGGGAGACACATGGGAATGGTGATTATTTTTTTATCTTACCCCCAAGAGCTTATGGCCATTCTGGTTTACTAGAGGTGGAAACAAGACTGCATGCCTCAAAGGGCTTTGGAATAAGCACACAGAAGCCAGATTCTCACCAGCTCTAAAGGCTGTGAAGGTGATAGAACTGGACTGGTGTCATCAGCAAGGTTCTGTCCCATACACTGGTATCAGGGTACATACATAAAGCTGGCATTTAGGGATATATTGGCTGTGCCATCTGCTCTGTGTGCTTTAGTCTCCTCCCCAGAACTGAGGCTGTCCATCCCTTCCTCATTCCCATGTGCCGAGTTTCCAGGGCTCCCATTTTACGAGTACTCCTAGAAAGCTGGTGAGGGCACACCTTCCCATTCCGTCTGTTGGGACCTGTTGGCAGTGCAGTTCTGCCCACTCCTGTCTATGGCTGCTCTCAGGCTGTAGACTTTGTACTCTGCATTAAGCCACCTGCTGTCTTCAAAAAGTGGGAGAGAAGGTGTCCCCCCAGGTCTGGAGCTCTGTGTGTATCTCAAAAGACCAGCATAACTATTGTTCCAGAAACATATTTGCCTTTTCCCTGCTTTAGGAGCTTTTTTCACCCTTGCTGTCCAGCCTCCTTAAGCAGTGGAGAGGAGTACTGTAGCAGCAGAATTTGGAGGGAGCAGGAATTCTTTTTTCCTTTTCTCCTCCCTTCCTCTCAGGACTTCCCCCATCTTTGACAGAGAAGTTTCAAGGTGAATTTCAGGAGTGGAACCACGGAGGGAAGTCTTTCACTCTGGGTTTTTTTTTAGAAGCAGTGCTGGTGAGGTGAGGGAGGGAGCATCTTTCTTGGACAATCCGTCCATTTTAGCCAATGTGTCAGACAGCATTCTGTATACAGTGATAACGCAACTGCATTTTAAATTATTTAATCCTTAGGGTACTGGTATTTTCTAGACTGCCAGATGTGTACTTTGAAGTCTGTGTGTGTATATAAAGTCTATAGTCTATCAAAGGTTAACAGGAATCCCATTCGTATGACTTTGTGTTTTGTAAGTTTTGGAGCAGTCAGTGTTGGTCAGCTGTTGATTGCTCTTCACTCTGGTTCCCAGATTTTTTCCGCTCTTCCTTCCCTTGCCCCCCACTGCCTTTCTGATGTCAGCCTTCCTACCCTAAAAGCAGACAGATGAGACTTGGAGCCTATAGGCTATTGGGGGGATTTCCCCTGGTTTTTAATTACTTGAAGGTCAACAAAAATATTAAAATATCTGGGTTGTCAGGAGTTGCCTCAAAGCTCATTTCTTCAGTGTGATGTCACCCCTCACTTGGTGCTGACTCCAGTACCGTGGTCTTCACATTTTAACAGCAATGTGGTTGGAAATTATTAAAACTCTAGATACAAAAAAAAGAGGTGAGATATGACTTGAGAACAGTTGTCACATACATATCTGTATATATAATTTTTACATGAATGCTTTTACTTCTTCCTGGCAACCTAATGAATTAATATTTTATGGCCATTTTTTGCTGCTATCGAGCTCAATTTGTGTATCAAATGGAGACTGAAGCTGCCTTTTTGCCTTTTCTGTAGACTCTGCTCCACTTCACTTGCATCAACCATCTCCATCATTTCTTCCCTTCACTTTTGCCCTCCTCTGAGCTAGCCACAAGCCTGTTCTCAGGAGGCAAACGATCACTTCCTAAAGGCAGCCACCACAGCAGGCAATAGCTGCCCTGGCGTGGCAGTCTTGACAAAGGCCAAAGATGTGATGGGTCACAGGGACACTGCAACTAGGTATATTTTAAGAGCAGGGTCAGGTATAAGGGGCAATAGAAGCAGGGAAGAGGTGTAGGGTAAGTATGCAGGAAACTTCCAGTAATGCTGCACCCAGCCTGTGGGTCAAACAGAATGTTGCAGAGTCTTTCAAACAGGCACCTTTCAGTATTAAATGCAGTACATGTGTTGATGTACAGCCTGGAGGGCTGGCTTACCTACAGGTAGGCTACTTCCTGGTCAAATCTGTAGCACAGAGCAGGAGAACCTAAAGCTGAATGTGAAAAGGGCAGCTCCCAGCCACCTTGCTGGCAGAGCGGCTCAGACAGATTGATTGTAAGAGGCCCAGGGCATGCATTGGCTGGTGGCTGCCTCAGCTCCAAGAATGTCTCCCTGTGTTCTGCTGTAGCTTAGCTCACACAAGCTTCCCATGCGATTGTTGTCTTATTCCCTGTAACCACAGGGTGAGGACCAACTTGCTCAGCTGTGGGTTTCACTGCTGCTGAGCTCCACTGCTAATCTTTCAAGTGAGATGGATTTCTTTTCCTGTGTTTAAAAGCAATTATGGAAACAAGAGGCTGCTTTCTGCCCCCTGGCAAGCTGCCATCAGGGCCCTCATTCTTAGCATGTGGGCATGTGAGAAGTGAAGAGATGATGCCTCATCTCTCCCAGGCCTGGAGGCTGTGGATTTGCAAAGGGGAAAGTCCAAGTGCATGATCTGTGACAGAGTGTGTGGAATTCTGAAATAAAATTACTTTCCACAGTAACCTGGTTGTCTCTGGCATGTTTATAAACAAAGGAGCATCTCTCTCTGCTTTCATCTCGGTGCATCACCTTCATGCTGATATAATTGTGCACCACACCGGTGCTTGGGGACTGACTTGCCCCTGCTGATTCACTTGCTTTCCCTTTGCAGCTGTGGGCACTCAGCACTTTGCGGCTTGTCTCCAGGGAGCAATCAGCTCGGCGCAGCAGCGTCCTGGCTCCTGGCAGCTTTCACACCAGTCACAGGATGATGCGTAACTGTGGCGCTGAGCCTCTCATCCTCTCTCCGATAGTCTGCGTGCCGGGACAGGCACCTGCTTTTCTTGTGGCTGCCCAGACTTCAGAGGCTTCCGTGCCTCTGGAATATTAAACTGTGCTGTGTGGGCTCCCCCACCCTTGTTCAGTCACACCTTGGTTTTTGTGTGCCAGGCCTCTGCCTTCCCAAATGCACTCCTCTCTTATCCAGGCATCAGCCTCGAGGCAGCGAGGAAGCTGCTTTGCCAGGGGCCCGTGTCTGGTGTGTTGAAGTTCTTTACAGTAAGACCCAGTTTTATGTGCCTGCTTGGGAAGGTGGAGGGAAAATGTTGAATGTCAAATAACGTGTGAAGTCGTGCTGCTTTTGATGGGTCCCAGGCTTCTTAGTTCTTGGAAGACATGCTACAGTGGCAACATTTTCCTGTAAGACTTGTCTTAACTATTTTAGAGGGTATTTTATGGTACAAAGGGAGTCTACATCTCCAAACTTTTCTTTTTTTCTAATATCCCTTGCCTGCATTGCTCTGGTTTTTTTTTTCCTTTAATCTGTTTAGTGGTAGAAACAGATCAGATGAGATCAAGCACATTTCATGCCATACAGAGTCTTACAGGAGCAGCTAAAATAAGCTGCTCTGTGAAATCTGTGACAGGTATTACCCCCTCAAGTTAAAGCCCTTGGAATGCCTAGAGCCTGCAATACATGGTTAATATATGCAGTGGTTTGTACCTTTGCATAAAAGCTGTCCTGGCATGAATAGGGAGGAAAGATCAAAAGATAAGTGTCTGTTTAATGTAAAGAAGAAATAATTGAGGGGAGTGATGGTAATTACTGCAAGTATAGAAAAAGTTGCTACAAAGAAGAAGAGCACAAGTAGTTCTCTAGGCTGCAAAGACTTAGAATCTCTTTTGTTCTTAGCCTAAGGAACAAACAGCTTAGGAGGAAAGTGAATTTTGGAATAAGCAAAATATTTTGTCCCCTTTGTTATATAACCACAGTCCTGTCCTGGATATTAATGTAGCCGAGTTTACATTTTACTTATTTATTTTTGCATCTCTTAATTTTAAAAATAAATACATAAATTCTAGCCTATTTTGTATCTAATGTTAAAGTTGGGGAAAAAGGATTACTGAACCCCAAATTTGAGATTATCATGCTAAATTGTTGAACTGCATTAATAATGTTTCTTTTTTTGTTCCCAAATACTCAGTTGCATCCATGATTTTTTAAGGTTTATTTTAGTATTCTAAACTTTAGCAAAACTGCAGACGGCTGCTGCTTTTTAAATTTAGTCTCATAGAAAAAAAAAAAAGAGCCTCTTCCAAATTTTAGTTTCACAGAAATAAAGAGGAGCCTCTTCCAAATGAGGAATTTCTCTTCCAGATAAGATATGTTTGCTCACTACCTGCACTATTCAATGGCTCCAGCATGGCTCACTGAATCTGGGACTGGATCTTGAAATGTGGGACTTTGCCCACAGATGCAGCAAGAAGAAATGGGAGATTCTACCTCCTACCAGTGAAACCCAGTATTGGCTTCCAGCCCCAGGAGAACTGCTGTGGTGCAGACAATCAGGGAACTGTTTGAGATATCTGGATTTTATCTTCTTTATCCTTCTCAGGCTGTGTTACTATCTGAGTTTATGATCTGAGGGATTCAAGAAATATTCTCCCCCTCTCTTTTCTCCTTTTTTTCTCTCTCTCCTTTTTTTCTTTTTCTTTTTTTTTTTTTTTTTAAGATTCAACACCTTCTTAGAATAGCTTTCATTTAACAAATGTGTCCCTTACACAATCGAGGATAAAATTTTTACTAGTGTACTTTGAGAAGGACAACATTACTCACAAGTCAAGGACCCGGAAATGTGCTGGTGAGAAGGGCTATTATTCCTTTCTTTACAGTATATGATCCTGTGGAATAATCTTGCAAACAATAAGGCAAAAGAGGGTGTTAAGACCAATGGGTAAGGCAGGGTAGATCTGAAATAATTCTGTAGATAGGAAATGGTCTTGTCATTTTACAAAGCAAAGAGAGTGGGACAGAGTTTGGTTCAAGGAACTGAAACTTCTCATCATTTAAAGCTTTCCTAAGTACTCATGCAGAGTCAGTTCTGAACAAAGTCACATTAAGCACACTAAAAGTCAGATTGATTTTTATTTTGTTGCCCTGGTTAAATTTCCCTGGCTCCTGTGGCTAAGTAGCTCTTTGATCTGTCTATTAACACTCAGTTCTAAGCTTCTCAGGGGAAATAAATATATATACATTCTAACCACATTCTTCATAAAAAGCCTTCTCCATACAAATAAAGGACAGGAGTTGCTCAGAAGTTGCTTGTGTTGCTTGTTTTATTTAGGATTTTCTTTTGTAAGGCAACAATTCCCTGACTTCAGTGCAATTCCACCCTTCCCCTTCCTCTTTCTAGGTAGAATTGTCACTGTTCTACAGAAGCACAGGGGTGATACTGTCCCATAAGACATCCCACTACAATGATCCAGGTCCTGTACAACCTGTTGTCTTGTTCTGCTCAGCATTGCAAAGGACAGGCCTCAGAGGCAACAGACACGAGGGCACAGATGGCAAATGTTGGACTGTGTTGGCTCTTTACCTCTCCCACAGTGGGCATTACTTCAAAACTTGTAGGGCCCTGGCGGGCTCCTTACTTCCCTTGAACGTCAAGAAGCAATTGTTCCTGGAAGCAGTATGACAGAATGACATTTTTGCCTTCAGATTCTTGAATTTATTTAGCACGGGGGACCTTGGAGACAGTAAGTACCACCACTTACATGGATAATAAAATGTGAATCATACTTAGCTGCTGCTTGTTTGCAGCAGCAGCAAAGCGCTGTCAGAGGTGTGCTGGAGCCAAGGCAGTACAAGGCACAGCAGTCCCAGAGGCTGCAGGGCTGCAGCTCCCATGGTGCTTGTTACAGAGCATGCTGGCAGGGGCCCAGCTCCCTGGCACTCACAGGGAGGCTGGTTCCTGCTGAGGCAAGGACGTGACCAAGCACAGACCTTCTCTTTTCCAAATCATTGTCTGTGGTTGTGAGAGAGACAGTAGTAAGCATCTAGTCTAGTGCCTCCTCTTGAACAAGGAGCAGTGAGCTTATGTTTTGGTTTTGGGCTAGGAACCTTTCTCCTTTTTTTTTTTTTCTTTTTCTATGTAAAACAAGATAATGGATGAAGAATAATGCATCTTCAGTCCATCACTTTGCACTGCCAAGGAGGATGTTTGGTGTCACCAGCAGACTGGTGACTCCTGAGCTTTGTGCCCTGGGACAGACTTTCCCTTTTGCGGGTGTGCCTTGCCTAGGGGAGACCTGTATTTCTGATAAGTGCTCAGCATCCAAACGTGCCTTACCGAGACTGCGTGACTGAGGTGAATGGCTCAAAGGTTACCTTCCTGAACAGCATCAGCATTGCCTCAAACCCAGAGATGTCTCCTCCTGAAGCCAGGACACGGCCTCAACAGTCTCACCCTCTCAGTGCCAGAAGAGCAGGCCAGCTATACCTCCCCAACAGAGCTGGGCTGCTGTGGCTGGCTTCTGAGAGACCTGGGTTTAGTCTCAAACCAGTTCTCTCAGCAGTCAAGCACAGAAACTTCCTCCCATTAAGAGAACTGCAAACCTCCCTCACCAGGCACCACAGCAATGGCAGTAAGAGGGCAGGTGGGTTGAGAAGCTACAGCACCTACTCAGTATGGTACTTAGGCTGCAAAGTCTTCTTTGAGGACTATTATCCAGCCTGTCCACCTGTGACACACCTGTGACACATCTGAGAAGGCTCTACTGAGGTCCATGTACAAGTGCAGGGAGCAGAACAGGCTCAAAGTCTTCTGAAAGAATCTTTCTGACATAATTTGCCAAATCCCCTAACACAGAGACCTTAGGAGGGAAAATGACATTCCTTCAGGAAAAAGCTATAAACTCATTTGTGTCAACATCCGCGTGGATTTTTTCTCTCCTCCTTTGTAAACAAATATATATTAAAACAGTACAAAGTCTGCTGGTAAATCACTGAGCAACTGCTGCCTATGGAAAGTGGAAAATTATTACTGAATAATGGCTGCAGCGTTCCTCCCCAGGGACCTGGGCAGCTACAGCCTCAACAGTGACTTATCCTCAAATGAGTTTTAGAGCCTCATCTAAACTACTTGTTGTGTCATTGTGCTTGCTGAAGCTGCCTACCAGCATCAGAATCAAAGAGATCTCACACACACCCAAAAGATCCCTAGAACCTTTCCACTTGTTTCAGCCAAAGCCGCTGGTTTCAGGTTCAGGAGTGCAGTGTAACTGCTGCTGGGCTGGTACAGCCAGGGGTTCTCATGCTGACCGGTCTGAGGGGCACTGAGACACTGAAAGAGAGCTCCACTGAAGCTAACTCACTCACTGGTGTCTGGGCCCAGATGCTGCAGTCTCATAATCCATACCTACTTGTCAGGCCCCAGCTCTTGCTAACTTCTCACTGCTAGGAAAGAAGCAATGTGCATTGTCACTCTCCTCTTCAGCCTTTTGCACAGAAGGGCACAAGACACCTGGCGCATGTGACTCCAGTAGATGCCGATGACCTACAGGTCCATACATTTTGATACACACTGAGCATACAGTCTGCAGGGGGTCACATCAACTACAGGCCCATGAAGAACAATAGTTGACGTGAAATGTGTTTCTGTTCTTTTATTGCTTGAATAACTGGAAGGCTTTTGTTGGTGTGCTAAACTGAGCCCACACGTGCTAATGCATATGAAGGATTATTCTTGACCCTCAAGTCCTTTCATCATAATAAAACAAGGCTGGACAATGAGACAACTAAAAATATCCCCCAATGGTCTGAACAAAAGTCAGCACCCCCTCCTCTCCCTCCTTCACGCATATTTTTTGCTAAACATCATTTTCAGCCAGTTGTAGCTTTGCTTAGGAAACTCATGCTTGGGCAAGTTACAACTCACCTCCCTCTTACCAGATTTGCACAACGTTTTTACTTGTGGCAGCTGGCCACAGCCTGGCTGATTCTGAGTAACTAAGCCTCTGGAGACACGTATTTTGTGAGCTATCAGCATGTGCTTGGCATGCCCAAGTTTGTTCCGTAAGAAAAATGTAGGTGGACAACCAGAGTTGTTTCCATAACTGTGTGAAATAATTGAACTGTAAGTTGCAAATGTAAATTGCAGATTTAATCCTCTTTTTTATTAGTCTCATTTCTAATGTCAGGGATATTTACATAGCAGGATGGAAACAGAAGACAGTGAGGGAGTGGGTAAGCAGTGAATGATTTATTAGAGATTCCATTCGGTGTACTAGTCCAAAACAAACGAGGCAGAGCATATGGATAACTTATTTTGTATGTAATAAAAGATGGATGTTAATACCTCCCACCATGATCTTTAATCATATATATTTGCTTTTTGATCTAGTTTTAAAATGGAACATCTATAAAACAATCCCTAAAGAGCTTACAATGAGAGTCTGGCAGAAAAGATCTTTCAGATATCTGAAAGATACCACATGAGGAAAGAAGCAAGCAAGCACTGTGAATTAGTCTGTGCCATGGAGGTTGTAGGTAATTCTCCCTCAAAATTGCTCAAAATGTCTCTCTGCTTTGTCTCATTCCTCCCTTGTGTTTTCCTCAGCACTCTCTCTCCAGGAAAAATTCCTGCTAATCTCTGGAAATGCTTTGTTCATTGAAGTGCAGGGAAAGGCTTCCTGTCCCTCCTGATGGAAGGTTCAAAGGACTCAACCCTCACAAGAATCCCCTTGGGGCTTGCCCTCACATTCACTCTTCTGCACAGCAGGCAGTGTCCCCTCCTCCCCAGCCACGCCAGCAGAGCCCAGGGCCAGCAGAAAGCCCATCTGCTCCTTCTCCGGGGCACCGAGGCTCAGTGGGAGCCCAAAGCTGCCTGCCCAGTGCCACCATGGCCATCGTGCACTCTCCCAATTTCAGCCCACCTTCCCCGTGGCTGCAGCTTTCCCAGCACTGCAGAGAAGAGCAGACATCTCTGTCTCTGTTACTTTTGCTGGTTCCCCTCCTGGCCCCAGCGATACCCACTCCTCCCAGCAGCCTTGCTTCCCTGCTACAGAGGCCCACGAGCTCCCCTGCCACTGACAGTCCCTGAGAGCGTCCTATGAGGCCGCTCTAGGCTATGTGAGGGCATGTTACCATGGAAACATTTACGTCCTCTCGCTCTTTGGTGTGCTTACTAACAGCGTTCGGCATGTTTGTCTCCTGTATTCTTGCTGGTGGAAGAAGAAAATCTCTTTTCGTTTGCAATGTTTACTTTAAAAACAAAAACAAAACAAAACCAAAACCAAAGAGATTATTAAAGCCCATATATTGACCTTCCATCCTAAGGAAGGAGGAGGGTGAATTAGTATTAGTTTTCCACCTCCTTGTGATGCTGTTTGGCCGGAGGTGGCTCTCTGCAGTGCTGGATTTATCAGGGCACCTCACTGCTGCCCAGCCCGGCCCTTGGCTCCTGCAGCGAGCTCTGGAAGAGCAGCTCCTTTCTCCTGCAGCTGGCCCCTCATTTCTGTGTCAGGATGGATCTTACTTATCCCAGGAGTTCCCTTTGCTGCGGTCCCCGGGGCAGGAAAACAACATCCATGGTGATAAAGCTGCTAACATGACAGCAAGACTTCACTCACCATGCACACAAATTGGTGTTCCCTCAGAAGCCATCTTTTTGTGCTGGAAATTAAATTTTCTTCAGAGCTGCCCAGTCTCTGAGCAACAAATATATTATGTAATATTTGAAAGAAATTATTTTTTAGACACTTTTGAGTTAGTGAAGAGTAACTAGTAGTCCTGTGCTTAGAAAATACTTGTCATTTCTTTTGTACAAAAATTCCCAAAAATTGTTATTTGTGCTTAAAAAAGAAGTGTTTTCTACCTTAGTTAAAAAATCTAGACACAGTGGAGATATCTCTGCCATAATATCTGCAAAAGAAGAAAGATAACTTATGAAGGAATTGGGGTTGTAGGTCATGAAATTATTTAACAAGTTATTCTGCAGTCCTGCAGAAAACATGAAAAAATACACTTTTCTCTAAATGGCTGGCTTCTGGTTACTTGATTTCACTTTCTGGATTGGAGATTGTTACAGAAAATCTGTCTGGAACTCATAATACAGACAAATTTCCACCTCAGTTCACACACAAAAGGGAAAGCAGGCAGCTAGGAAACAGGCAGATCTGGGTTAAGTTCCTCATTGCATACTTCATTTTTGCTTACGTGATTCTTGCGCACACATTCCCAGAGCCCTTTCAGAGAAATCTATAATTATCTTTTCACGATGAAGCATTGGGTGTATAAATATTGGGTGCATTTCTGTTTGTTTAGCTGCTATTATGGTCATACAATCGCCCTTTTCTTTGCACTTAAAGGAGGGGAAGGCAGGCACGGCAGTGGACGTGAGAGATCTCCGTTAGCCAGTGAGGACATCGAAGTGCTGTCCACCCATCCACACAGCCAATCACCCACTTGGCTTCTTTTAAAAGCTGCAGCATCCTCTCAATTGTCCTTTGAGGCAAGATCTGCCTCCTCCATAGTGTATTTATCAGAACAGTTATCTCAGACTGTTCATCTGCTACAGTGGTGTTTGTTGGCATTGGAGCACATTTTTCTCTGCCTCCTCTATTTTAATGAGTCATTTCAAATCTGTGCTTGCAAAGAAAGAAAGAACCAAACCTAACCAACCGAAGTAAAACAGCAACAAACCAACATGTAGGGAAAATTGCCCTTTTTAATTCAGCAGCCAGTGTTCACATTCCAGATGTAGAGTGACATACTCTGCTTTGTAGCGACAGTGCTAAGACCAGAGTGCTAAAAGTAAAAATTGGGTCACACTCCATCCTTGCAGATCATCAGCCAAGTCTTTTAAGACATTCCAGGCAGTTAGACCTGAGTGAACAAGGTGAAGGCTATGGCTTTACCCAAATACTACTGCGGCCTTAACTGGAAAATAGTGGAGCCTTTTGCAGAAGTAGCTGAGACCAAGTTGAGCGCAGGATGATGATGCTTGAACAAGCAAGGTCTCACCACAGCTCTCAGAGCTGATGGTGCTATGAGGCTGGCAAAGTGGAAAATCAACCTTTTGAAGCTGGATAACTCTGATACAGAGAGGAATGACACAGGTAAACTCTCAGCTCACCGGAGCTGTCCAGTGCTTGTGTGACCTGACTGAAAGGATGATGAAGGAACTGACGCCAGTGGAAAACTGTTCTGAGTTTCTTGCTGTGAGCTGTCTCAGTGGGGACCAGGCGAGCTGGTGCAAGTGTTTAGCAGGAACTGGGTGGGGGAAGAGGTCTAACTTTTTTCCTAGAACCAACTTGATTTGGATCAGATAAAATGCAAAACCGCACTTTGAAAACTACCCAAGGTGACATTGCCCTTTGTAGCCGCCAGGCTCTGTAGGTGATCCATTAATGCTCACACCAGTCGAGTGGTGTCTGCACAGAGAACAGAGAAGCAACTGCATCAGCATGAAACTCCACGGCAGGAGAAGACATACTCATTCCTCAGCTGACGAATAACCAACTTCATTTTCAGCCCTTTCATGGGCTGAAGGCACTAGTTAGACTGATACTCTCGGCTGTCCGGCAGCGCGGCTCTGCAGCCGGGCTCCTCAGAAGCCTCTCAGCGTCCGTGCGGCGCCATGGCCGCTGTGAGGCTGGCAGGCTCCGGGCAGACGCCCTCCTGCTCGCACACAAACAAACAGCCCCGCAGAGCCCGTAATCTACGCGCTCCATGTGTGGGGCAGGCAGGGAGGGAAGGCAGCGCGTTATCTAAGGGAGCAGGAAGCCATAGCGGGCTGCCGCCGCCTAAGGGGCGCCATGCCAGCACCTCAGCCTGGCCCGCAGCCGCCAGCTCCCGTCTGACCTCAGCGGGGCTTTGTGTGGGGATCAAAAGGGGCCGTTGGAAATCGAAGTGGGGAGCACAAACCGCTTCGAGAGGGGCATGTCAGGGGAAACACAGAGCTGCCGTGGGCGGGCGCCATTTCCTTATTTCCTTGCCCGGCTGCTCGTTCTCAACCCGCTCCCAGCATCAGCCTTACTTCCCCCACCCCGTCCGGCCGCCATTTCCCTGCCCTGCTGCTCCTTCTCCCCCCCTTCCCCTCCACATTGGTCTCCTCCGAGCCCTGGCCAATGACAGCTCACGGGGCACGTGAACGACTCGCCCGTAGCCAATGAGCGCCGCTCTTCCCACGTGGTGAGCTGCGTTGACGTCTTCCGCGCGAGCTCCGCGTCTTTGTTGGCGGGCAAAATTTCCTCCTAACGCTCCCCGCGGGGGGGGGGGAGCGTCCTCAGGCGCTCTGGTCACGTGGCACAGCCGCGCCCGACGGGGGGGGGGGGCCTCAGGCGCGCAGGTATACATCATATAGTCCCTTCTTGACTGTCCCGTCATGGAGCCGTGGCGTCTTGTGGGCGGCTTCTGTGTTTAACTGGTAGCAGAACGGCAGGAGAGAAGCCCAGAAAGACAGGCCGCAGGCCCCTAGGTGCTGGTGCCAGGCGGATGACGTTTGGCGGAAGGATACCTCACCGCTGCAGCTTGTCTGGAGATACGGCTCATATATAAGAGGGAGTGGGGCCGGTGCCACCTCATTGTTTCCTGTCGCCCGGAGCAGCGGTTGTGTGCGTGGCTGTGTCAGTGTGCGCAGCACCTCCCGCGCGGCGGATACGAGCAGCCCCCCTTCCCCTGGCCGCCATGGCTCTTTAAGGCGGCAGGGCCAGCGGCGGCATCGGCCAGTGCAGCAGGCGCAGCAGCAGCGGCGGCGGCCTCAGCACACCCCCGGCATCTGCAACCATGGCGTGAGTATCGTGTGTGAGGGACGGCTGCTCCCTCTCTTGTGTGTTGATAGGCGCCCTCTTAACCCTCCTGAAGTGGGCTTTTGGGGTGGGTTTATTACGCGTGTGGTCTTACGGGGAGCGGGGGCAGATACCTATGTATACCAAAATAATACATTAATTACCTAGTTACGCCAAAGCGGGTGTGAGGTGGGGAGATCTTTTTAGAGCTCAGTATCCCTGACTGCCGCGAGTGTCAGAAATAGCAGGAAATGCCATTTCGAAAGAATCTACATGGAACGTTTACGTTTCCTATCGTTCGAGAAACCTTGCTTTCTAAAAATCTGGGATTTTATTACTTAATACTTATTTTCTGGGATTTTCATGGGAGTAAAGAAACATTTCCGAGGAGGGTTTCTTCTCTTTCGCGAGGGAAATTGCTGCTGTACGTAGGGGAAAAATGGCGCATTACAGATTGTCGGGTTTTGAGTATAAGGACCACGTGCTGTAATCGCGGATAGATGAACCGGGGTTGTTTTTCACGTACCGGTACTAATGTTAAATACTGTAGTAGCTTAGCGTTAAGTCTGCCCTAGCCATCGGGCGCACAGCCCTGTGCGGTGCTGGAGCCGCGGTGGAAACGTGGCAGGACACAAAATGGCGGCGGGACCGCGAAATGGCGGCGCGTGGGCGGGGCCGGCCCCTGAGGGAGGCGGGGGACGCGTAGCAGCACAGAAATAAAGAAGTGAGATAATCTGTAAAGTTCCGCCGTACTTCCCGAGGTTCCCCTGGTAGCAAAGGTTGCTATGTTGGCCAAACCAAATACTGATGAGTGCAAGTTTTGTTCGCAGGTTTTTCACGGCACCGCACAGCATCATTGCTGTAGTCGACGAAAAAACCTACTTCTCTACATCCTTCGACGTCAAAGGGTTAAAAGCTGACGAAAATGAGCTTCTTGAACAACGAGATGCTGTTGGGGGATTCAATATCCCCCTTCAGCCAGCCGTGTTCGGTGGCTGAGGAAGGTCTGGGACTCCTAGATGACTACCTGGAGGTGGCCGAGCCCCTCGGTTCGCATGGGTTCTCCAGCGACAAGGCTAAGGCAGTCTCCTCCAATTGGCTTGCTGTGGACAGTTTAGGCAACACCATAGATAGCAGTCAGGGTAAGGCATTACTTGTTTTCATAAAGGGCATCAATTAAGTAGTACCACAACATTCCAGTTGAAAATAAACTGCTGAGTTTTCTTAAATCTGAAGGCAATCTCACATGTGTTTCCTGGCCTTGGAAGCAGTCCATGCTACGCTGCTTACCCTGCTCACAGTTGCTGGTTATGGTAAAGTGCCTCTTGTGTTGGCATTGAAATAATACAGCAGCTGTCAAAGGTACTATTTCTTGGCAGAGGTAACAATAAGAAAGCATGGTTGTGTGTTGCAAATGTCCCTGAATTCTTCTGGTCTTGAAATAAGAGGGTTGGAATGTCACAAGAGCTGGTTTCATTGTACCCTGCAGTTTTTGGGAGCTTAATGGCCGGGGTTTTTTTCTGATGGTTTACTCTTTGTGTTACAATACATGAGAGAGGAAAGATGCTGAGATAGTAAACTGCTGGATTGTTTGCATAAGCTTGAGTTACACTGTGCGATGCTTTACTGAAGTGGTAATTTACTTCTTGTATTGTGCAGAGGATGCCTTCTCTGGCATGGAGTGGATGGTGGAGAAGATGGATCTGAAGGAATTTGATTTTGATGCCCTGTTAGGTATGGAACATCTGGAAGCCACCGTCTCACCGGACGAGCTGATGGCCACGTTGGAAGACACGTGTGATCTATTTAATGCTACCATCCAGGAATTTCACAACAAAGAACTTCCACTGATGAATAATGTAATCACCCATCTCCCTGAGTCCCCAGTTGGAACAGAGCCAATGGCCCCATTGGCTTCCCTTTGGTCTTTTCCCCTCTCCCCAGGGTCTCTGACTTCCACTCCAGACCACTCATTTAGTTTAGAACTAGGTAGTGAAGTGGATGTTCTGGAAGGAGAAAGGAAGTGGGAGTACCCCACTGTTGTGGTGGTGATCACAAAGTCTGAGAAAGAGGAAGAGAACCACTCTGATGATAGTGGGATATGCATGAGCCCAGACTCCTACCTGGGAACCCCCCAACACAGCCCCACCAATTCAGTTGGATCCCCCAATGGCAACCAGTTCCCTGCAGATGCCCCTTGTGGCTCTGTGCGGTCCAAGCCGTACGATCATCCTGCAGAGAAGGCAGTGTCAGCAAAGGTGAAAGGAGAAAAGAAAATAGATAAAAAACTAAAAAAGATGGAGCAGAATAAGACTGCTGCCACGCGTTACCGGCAGAAAAAGAGGGCGGAACAGGAGGCGCTGTCTGGGGAGTGCAGAGAGTTGGAGCAGAAGAACCAGGCCCTGAAGGAGAAAGCAGATTCCCTTAGTAAGGAAATTCAGTACTTAAAAGATCTGATAGAAGAGGTCCGCAAGGCCAAGGGCAAAAGAGCTAGAGTCCCTGAGTAGGGTAGTCAGCAGTGTTGTGTGCATGTATATAAGCTTCCTGCTAAAGCTATGTATTGCCGTCTAATAAATAATTTTGTAGTAAATGTGCAATGATGCTGTGTGATGAGTGGTACCTGTGAAACCAGCATGACTTGAACCACACCTTGGGTGTAAGTACAAGCACAACAACCTAGTGTGTGTCTAGGGAGTGCAGTGTGTGACTTGGGCTGCTTGTTTTGGGTGGTGGATGCAGTTGCAAGTGCAGAGTGCTTGAAACTGGAGTGTGTGTCAAGTGTCTCAGCTGCCCTCCATAATTTACATGTATTCTGAAGCAAGGGGATCACACTGAGGTGCCTCGGGGTTTTCAGCAAATTTGTAAGCCCATTGAAACAACTTAGATTGGAGAGTTGAGGGAATATGCAAGGTCAGTAATATCATGTGGTGGGAGGTGCTTATTTTCAGTCTTGGATATTTCTCTGAAGGGAGAAAAAGGGTCCAGGGACCAAATACAGTTGTGAACACTGGTTTAAGAGCTTGCTAGTAGACGAATCCAGAGCAAGCACCAGTATTAACTGGTTTAATTGGGCTTGTCATGTGCCTACGGGTCTCCGAAGTGCGTGAACCACTCCCGAGCAGGAGCTGTTGCCTGGCGCTGTCAAACTGGTGCGGACTGAGCCAGATGGATGGGGTTACTGTAGTGCTTTTAAACTGTAAGTATAAATTTGCCTTTATTCAACCAAGGCTGTAGCCAAGTTGCTCCTTAAAACTAGTTCAGCTCTAGTCCTGCCTCAGCTGTGCAGGGAAGTGTGCTGGAGCAGCACCTGTGTTTGTGTTGGTGTTAAGGATTTTTAACTACTTCATGTGCCTATTTTTTTTTTTTTTTTTTTTTTTGCCACTGATACCCTCATTTAACAGTGCTTAATGCCTTTGGCATGTGGACGTGCACATCCTTTCCGAGGAATTGATTCTGTCTCACTTGCCACTAGCCTGGCTTTCTGAGCTGCTGGGCTCAGGTGCCTGGACATCTGAGCCTGGCTGGCACATATATGCAGTGCAGTGACATTAGGGCTCCAGTCCATGCTGGAGTGGAGAGGGAAAAGGTCCTTAAGGTAACCTTGGAGAATGCTTTCTTCAGTTGCAGTCTGCTGGGGGTTGTGGTCTCTGAGCTCCTTATGCCCTCAAGTTAAGGGCTGCAGTCCTTCATCTCTGCTCCTTGCCCAAGCCATTAGGTGAGGTGGGATAGCAGCTGTGTGCTGGGGGCCCTGGTGTGTGAAGGCTGCTCCAGCTGATGGATGGTGCAGCTGGCAGCAGGAGCTGGTTGCTGCTATGGAGGGCTGAGTAGGCCAGGCCCTCACTGGCACCTGTCTGTGCTTACAGCTGTGACTGGGTGCTACTTACAGCAAGAAGGCTCCCCTCAGGAGTTAGGGCTCATGCCACACTGTGGAGGGGGTGGATAACTGCAACCCTCCCCTTGGTATCATGAGAGAATTTCTTCGAGTAGTCTCAAGCCTCCTGGGTAAGGGCCCTGGTGACCATGTACTGTATGAACGGGATGCACTGCGAGCAGGGACAGCGGATGCTGTTATGGTTTAGGAGGTAGACCAATGTAATAGGTTTCCTTCGAATCAGCTGCATCAGCCAGGTTGGGGATGAGGATAATTAGAGGCAGAAAAGCCCCAAGGTTTTGGTCAAATTGGCACCTGAGGTGACATTACGCTTGGTGTCAGTTGAGCCACGGAAAACATAGTAACTGCTATGAGTCTATGAGCTGGTGGCTTCCCTGAGCAGGGGAAAACCCCCCTCTCCTGCTCATACTGATCCCTCTTTCCCACTACAGAGCAACCACCTCCTCTTCCCTTAGAGCCATAGCAACTTCTGTTGGCACCTGGCCACAGCCAGGGCTGAGGGGGCATCTCCTGTGTTCTGCTGCCCTTACTCAGTTCTCCTGAACCCTGGAAAAATTGTCAGCACATTTATCCCCTCCCCACCCCATGGCAGGGCTGTCTGTGAGCCACTTGTGGCCAAAACCAATTTTTCTCCACATTCACGCTCTGCAGGCAGACGAGGCAGTGTCTGAGCTGGCCAGTAAGTACATGATTCTGGTTTCTACAGCCCTGCAGAGGCTATGCAGGTCCAATTTACCAAATTACACTCACTCCAGGGAAGGAAGATCAGAGCTGGAACAGGTGAGAAGGAATGCATGACAAATCCATGCTGCTTTGCTCCCTGCAGCCGTGTGTGCTTTACAGAACTCCTTGCAGGAGAGTCAGAAACCTGCCCTTAAAGAGCAGTCAGCACTGGCAGCGCTTGCCGAGGCTCCGAGCTTGTGGCTTTGCAGAGGCAGCCCATATGGCAATCTCATGCAACGCCTGCTGAAATGATGCTGTGTTTCCATACTTAGTAACTTAGTTAAGATTTTGGAGAGGCTGGAGATCAGGGCTGACTCTTCCTCTGCATTTTTTATCTAGACTTTTCCTCCAGGCTTCAGTTAGGCACAGCAAGCATCACGCCACTTGGCTCTGCAGCCCAGCAGCTTGTCCAGCCTGCAGCAGGAGCCAAGGAACACCCAGGACACCGTCACAAACTCCAGTCCACAAGGGTAAAAAGTCTGATAGCCTCCTGCCTAATAACCGATTTTATATTTTGCAAACTGCAGGAGCTCTCTTCCTTTTTCTCACAGCCTCACAGAACAAATGTGCTTCATCTGATTCCTTGCAGCTTCATAGAGCATGATACCATGTCCAGAATTAGACTGTAGAGCATGAAATGCAGGCTTTACCTATCCCTGGAGGAGCCTAGCTCTTCTACATCCTTGGAAACAGCAGCATTCCCCCAATTTGCATTGTATAAAAGCTGTTTGACTCTGAAGTTGGCACAGCTGATGGGATTTCTGTCTCAGTTATTTTTCCTCTGAATTAAGGGCAGCAAACTAGACTTCACACGCACAGCGTGCATGACCCTCAGGCTCCGATCCCGCAGCCAATTTTGTGCTTCATGGTAAACAGGACTCCAATATTCTCTCTCATAACCAAACAACCTCTTACAGTTCACTGCTCGCAAAGCCCCTTCTCACAAGCTTGTTTCTGCTGTTATAATAATATTTATAACTACCTTTTTCACCCTGCCTTTAGAGAGACCCAGGTGCATGCCCTTCTCTTTCAAAAGGAAGAGGGGAAACCATCACTGCAGACAAGTTCTTCACATGCCTGTGTGGAGAATCAGATGCACCTTTGCAGCATGCTTACAAAAATAAATCCACAGCTGCAGTGTTGGGGAATGAAGAAAGAATGATGATAAAATCTTTCAAATAGCTTTTGCCCTGGCAGAAAGCCCAGAAATAGCTGCAAGGACAGGCTGTCCTTTGGGAGATGAATGCTCCTCCAGTGCTCTCAAGCTGGACTATAGAAAGAAAATGTAGTTTATTCTGATGCAAACAGTTTCACACAGTGGTAGTCCATTCATAGCCTTTTTTTGGGAGGTGGGAAATCTATACATTTTTGGCCATAAGAATACCAGTTTTCTTTATCTTCCCAGAGATTTAGGCCTTCGGAAAAAAAAAAAGAAAATACCAAACAAGATCTCTATTGTCCTTCCTATAGGCATAATTTCCATCTTGTGCATACTAATTTTTTTTCTCAGTATGGTCCAAGTAGCTTCTGGGGATATCCTACCTT
Source organism: Irena cyanogastra (assembly GCA_013397155.1). NCBI lineage: Eukaryota > Metazoa > Chordata > Aves > Passeriformes > Irenidae > Irena > Irena cyanogastra. The sequence goes on along the minus strand of VWZV01013513.1, from coordinate 755,963 downwards.
CCTCTGTCCTGCTGTATTCACAGCCTTGCCATGCACATAAACTCTTGTTACACTTAATTTCCAGTGCGAAGGCCATCTTGGGGTCTTCCACGACCATCCCTTGCTGGGTCAGAAGTGCTCACCTTTGCTGACTTTCTCATTGAAATGCTTCAGGCCCTGTGAATTAACAGAGGAATTCAGTCCCCTGACCTAGGCAATACTATTCTGGCTGCTCAGGTATCCCGGGTATGCAGCCTTTGCATTATTTTCAGTGCACTCATGCAGTGTCATAAGTGAATGAAGTCACCGAATGAAGGAAGCTGGCTGCACCCACGAGCTCCAGTTTCCCTATTACAGAGATGCATGCTCTCCAAGTGGTTGCCAGCCGCCTCTCATTTCTCCTTCAGCTGCTCTCTTCCTCTCTTTTGCACACACACACCCTTTTAAGGAATGGCAGGAGCGAGTTCCAGGCGCAGCAAGATGTGTCAGCTTAATTTATATAGGGCAGAGAATCTCCTAGTCCTGAAACTCCTCTGCATCACCATTGCAGTGTGCAGGCAGGTGGAGAAAGAGCCCTGCTCTTTGTCTCCCATTAAAGGAGATAAATGATCTTGCTGGCATGCAAACGGTGCAGCTCAGGACGGACCAGCTTGGCTGCGTTACTGCTTAGCCCTGCCAACAGCTTATTCCTTCAGAAAAAGGTGTGTGTGTAACCCTCTAGACAGCTAAAGAGCAACCTTTGTGCTTTTTGTGTCCCCTGCCCCCACCAGTTAGTGGTTGGCTCTGTTAATCCTATTTAATGTAACTACAGATAGACATGCAGACCTTTAATCCCTCTCCAACCTACCAACCCTTCAGCCTGCCTTGGCTGGAGTTCCACATTTTGAGCTGTAAGCAGACAGTAGGCAATCTGCCTTCTTTCACACTCCTCATTTTGGCTTGAATTGATGGGTCTTTATGTTTCAAAGTGAGGAACTTCCTTTTGCTGTAACTTTCCTGAGTTATTTCGGGCCCTGCTGCTGTGCATCCTTTTTACAATAACCAGTCCCCTTCCTGAAGTGTTCAGGAGCCTGTAAGTGCTGTAGGTGCTGATGGACTGTTGATCATCAGCAAGACTGAAACATAAGGCAGTCATGGAAAAAAACTCTAGAGGGTAAGATTGGCTAAGGTTTTTAGGACCCTCCCCTGCCCCTTGATTTTCCCCTACAGCTTTTTCAGTGTTTTCAATCTCATTTGCCTGAGCAAGTTCATTGGCAGCCAGGTTTGTTACTGCTGTGTCATTTCAGAGGCAAGAAGCTGGTGTCCTGAGCAAGCGTGTTTTCTTGGTTTACATTTGCAGTCCTCCCTTCTCTGACACACACATAGTGCTGGTAGTAGCTGTTATTACTTTCTGTGGCAAGGAAGTGGAGACTTGCTGATGCAGCAGAGGTTCTATGGGCTTACATTAGTTTGTACCCACTGGAACAAATTTCCTTTTTTTGCTTTCCATTCACATAACAAGGGAGCAATAGGCCATTAAGAGGCTTGATGAATCTTATTCACACTAAGCTAGCTCAAGGCTGAGCATCTGGGAACTATTCTAAACAGTTTCCCCGGAAAGGTTCTACCACACTAATAACACTCCAGAGCTTTTATTTGCATTTATATTAAAGCTGCTGCTGCTGCTGCCCATTCTGACTCCCTGCTGCGTGTGGGTGGAGATGCCCTGTAAGATGGCACCCTCACCATTCCCTAGCTCAGCTCCCTCTGTTTTCTGCTGCAGGATGCTCAGCTGGTGTCGCAGAGCTGGGAAGGGAGCCAGCAGCCTGATGAGCTCAGCGAGCACACAGCGTTGGCCCAGCAGCAGTGGGACACGTCCCTGCGCCGCCGCTCGCAGATGCGCGGGAAAGAAATGCTGTCCAGCAGGTCCAAAGGTTGCTGTGGCCTGCAGCCTGTCAGCTTCCAGCATGGGAAACAGGTTGGAGGCCAACTAGGAAAAGCAGCTAGGGCAGCTGCTGCTTCCTTAACCCCTTCTTGTCTCTTCCAACAGGCAGAGCAGTCTGGCTGCAAAGAGTAAAGATCATGGAATCATAGAATAGTTTGGATTGGAAGGGACCTTAGAGATCATCCAATTCCAACTCCCAGGCCAGGGACACCTTCCTCTAGGGCAGGTTCCTCAAAGCCCCATCTTGTCTGGCCTTAAACACTTACAGGGATAGGGCAGTTGCTCCAAGGTAGCCACTTTCTGTGCTGGAGTCCCAGCACAGCTGGCATCCTCTGGGCATGGCTAGACAGACAGCTGGCTTCAGCTTAACACCAGGTATGTGCAACAGGCTGGTACTTGTTCTTCCCTCTCCTTTGAAGACATTCCCCTCACGGGGCACCACCTGTCCTTACCTACACAGTATTCAGGTGTCATTGCTCTTCTTTCCTAGAGCGCTCATACCCTGCCAGAGAGGGGGAAAGTCAAGCCTGCAACATGTTAGGTATTTGCCCTCACAGGTGGTATCTCTGGAGCCACTGTTCGCTTTTGCTTCTTTTTCTTATTCCTACAAAATAAAGTTTAATTTATTTAAGGATACTGTTGACTCTACAATCAAGTTTAGTTCCAAATGGCAAAATTCAGTCTGTCAGGTAGCTTTACTCTCCTTGACAACATAATGCCTCAAGAAGTATGTTGATTACTTGTGTTGGCTCTAATAGTCTTTCCAGCCAGTAACGAGAGCTGCCACCCAATTTTGGAACTCCACTGATCTGGGTGTTATTATCCCCGTGGAGAACTGCTCTGGGCCCCACTTTAAAGTTCCTCATTAACTTTGAAAGAAGAGCTTTCCTGTTGCTTACATTTGCAAACAAACAGGCTGGGTTTTGTACACAGAGGGTGAACTGCATTACCCTCCTGCCCTTTCCTGGAGCAAGGAAGGATGGTTTTGCTTCCTTCAGCCTGCAGGAGAAGGGCCCAGGAGCTGAACAAAGGTGTGTAGGAGGAATGGGTAGAGGAGGAGCAGGAGAGGACATGAAGGACTTCTGTACGATCATAGGAAATGTCAAAAACTGAATATGAAGGCTTAAAACAAAGTAACTCCCCAGAAATCTACCTCTTTCAGTCAAGTTGTGGCACAGCCAGCTTTTTCACACAGTTAATTATCCTCGTGGCAGCTCCACACAGAGGTGCTTGTGTTAGGCCAGCTCACATGCACTGCAGCAGGCACACAGTGCAGAAGTTTTAGGGAGATGTGTGCTGAATCCACATTTTGTTCAACTATTTTTTCAAACAGTAGCGCTTCCATTCTTTTAATAAGCTTTTTTTTCTTTTACATTTTTTAACTTTTGGAAGCAAGAACAAAGTAAAAAAAAAGAGAATTGTCCTTTGAACTGTTCTATATTTACCAGTTTTGGCTGCAGATAGTTCGACCTGATCCTATTACAAGAAATCCCCTCCCACGTGCTATTACTCAATTTCCAGTATGCACACTTCAGTACATTCACTATTTATTTCCCCTGGCTGGATCTCATACATCCAGGTGACCTTTCTTCCTATGGAGACAACAGGAAAAGAACTCAACAGAGGAGGCACAGTTAAGAGGACAGCACCAGAACTATAATCAGAGGGCAGGGAAAGGATAAGTGAATTCCTGCCTGCGCTGGCACCAAGCAGCTGCTGCTCAGGTCAGACAGGCCCCTTGTAATCAACTCCTGAGCTTAACCAAAGCTTGGCATCAGTCCTTCTCCTTACCTGTTTTTTTCCCCCCAACGGAACACATTTCCCATCTTTCTAGGTAAGAGGCAGGCAAAGGCAGTGGCAGAGCCACGAAAGAAGCACATTTAGAGTGGTTTAACGAGGAAGTTTCTGAGACAACACTCCCACCTGCTGGGCCTTCTGTTTGTTACAGCTGGGAACTTAGTGGTAGTCTGAGAGAAAACAACTTCCCTTCAGCCCAGCACCACAAGCTCATGCTCTGATTTTAGTCTGATGCCAAGACAAATATCTGGGTCACAAACCCTCCTGGCTACAGGACCTGGCAACACTAAGCAGTGGTGCCCTAATGGCATGGCTAAATCTAGATGGGACACTCTGCTATAAACATTCAAAGGACAACTTTCTCCGTGTGAGATCTTCTTGGAGAGAGGCAAGATTGTGAGTAGCCAAAATGGAGGAGTCATCTCCATTCCAATCTGCACTCTTTGAAGGCCTAAGCATGTCAGAGAGATGATTTAATATATGTGTTAACATGAATCAGGAAGGCCAATCACACAACTGAGTCATCCTAAAGAGAGGAATGCTTGGATCACAGCAGCGACATGGTTCATCTTCATCACCTGTCATAACAATCACTACTACAAAGGCAAAGAGAGACAGTGTCTGCAACAATAATTTAATCAAATGACATATAAAAAGTTTTTGCAATGACTGACAGACATGACAGGGGCTGTAATCAGAACCCAAACTGCAGGGTTATTCAAATTGAACAGTCTTTCAAAGCATCCTTCCCTTCTTAAGGCTGGTCCAAACATTTCTGCATTCAGACACAATACTTTCAATGCTCCCTGCCAAACAACACAGGTAGCAGGAACCTTATATCCTGAGGAAGGGGAAAAAGATTTTTATTTGGCTTGGTCCACCCTTCTACATCAAGTACGCAAGACATGCTGGCTGCAGGAGGACAATTATAGGGACAACACACCTCAGAGCCAAGAGCACCTCTGTGGCTTTAGCTGGCCAGCAGCAAGCTCTGCCCAGATGCAGAGCTGCTCTGCAAGTCCGACACAGAGGCACTCACTGGCAGAGGCACACCCCCCATGTGCCATCTCAAACACACCAAGGAAATGCACAGGCCTGAGAGACAGACTGGAGAAGCTGCAGAAAGACTGGAGCTGCAAGAATCCCTGTCACAATGTTTATGGGATCCCAAAGTATTCCCTCTCAAATTTACGGAAATCTTCCTCAGTAAACACAGTGCCTTCGGGCTTCTTCTTTTCTGTCTTCTCTGGAGGCTGATCTCTGGACTTCCTGCCTCTGTTCTGAGCAAGAACCTTCAGACAATACAGAAATGGAAAAAAAAACAGTCATTGTCATCCAGACTAAACCACAAACCAGTGATTTTCAAGCTCATCTGCAGCATCTCTGCTGTTCTACAAGAACCCTGCTATTTTCCAGAGTGCCTCCAGAGAAAAGTGAGAGGCAAACCACTGATGCTAACCAAAGCAGGTCACTGGTACAACAGCAGATATCAACTCGTTATTTGCAGTCAAATATGAAAACTTTTTTCCTAGTAATTGGTCAGAGATAAGAACATGGATTTAAATTCAGAACTTTCTGAAACTGACCTTATTTTTTATCCCCTCTCTCCATGACACAAACCTAAAAACCAACAAGCTGGTGGAATTCCCTCAGCATTTTCTAATACACTGTCATCTCCTGTCACAATCTCCAGCCTGAGAAACACCGGCCTAAACCATTTTGTTTATGTAAGTTAACAGCCTGTATCTCATAAAAACAGCCCAGGATTCTAGCACTGTCAGCTCTCCTTCTCTTCAAATCCTATCATGAGACTACCTTTTGGGGAAGACCATTCAAGAAATCCTCAGGTTATGAGAAACACCATTTAGGAGGCTGAATAATTCCTATTAGACGAGCCAGCAGCACATCTGGTTCCTCCTTAATCAGCCTCCAGCTACAGAGAAGGCCAGTTTGATTAACAGTAAGGAAAAGGTCTGAACCTGGGCATCTCTGCCAGCTTAAACTATGCAATATCTCTGGTAATTAAGAAAAGCCAATAGCTATTTTGGTAATTAAGAAAAGCCAACAGCTAGGATATTTTGAGGAACCTTATGTAGCGGGTGGCATTCCTGCCCATGGCAGGGTGGATGATGAACTGGATGATCTTTTAAGGTCCCTTCCCACCCAAACCATTCTATGATTCTATGATTTTGACTAGTATCAGAGGGGGCAACATAGCAACAACAGTTTAAAGCTTACTAAGTTACTTTGCCAGGGCACACAGAATTTCCTCAAGGCTATCTGTAGACAAAAACTTAACTTGACTCTCTTGTGCAAGGTATAAATTCGGAAGATCCAGAGATGATTCCCATTCATCCGTGTTCCTCAGTGGAAACAGACACCTCCCAATGCCAAACAGAAATTACAGTCTTACTTGTTCTGTGACAGCTTTGTCTGCAACAAGTCGTCCCTTTAACATGTACCGCAGGTTTTCTCTCAAATGATTCACAGGCTTCTTCTTACGGTACTCGTCTGAGGCAAAGCAGAAAGGGACAAAACGCATCAGCTGCTCATCCAGGCAACTCACAAGGACAGACACAGGAGGATCAGCAAAGCCCCGAGAGAAAGACACCGCTACAGCTCAGGGATAGGGGTGTGCCCACAAATGAGGCTGTGTTTAAAGGGAGCGACTCCAAGAGAGCATGCAGGAGAATGGGACGGGCTGGGATACAGCGGAGGCAGCGTGGCTGCGGGACACCACAAAGGTCCCCAGTGCGAAGGCTGCTGGAGGGGTCCGGACTCACCTATCGCCGACTTCACGACTCTGCCCTTGACCGTGGCCTTGTTCCTCCCGGGCTCCGGGGCACTCTTCCTCCGTCTCGCCGCGCCCGCCGCCCTGGGGCCGGTCCGGCCTCGCTGGACTCCCGGCGGCGCCTTCGCCCGGCCTGCAACGGCAAGAAGGACGGAGTCACTGCAGCCGTACCGGGGAGCCCCCCTGTGCCCGCCCGCACGGCCCCGGCCCCGCGGGCTCACCCGGCGGCTCCAGCAGCTCCAGGCCGCGGCGCAGCAGCGATGCCGACATGGCCGCGCCGCGCTCCCGCCCTGCCCCAGAGCGCCCCGCGCGGCCCGGCGGACACGCGCACCCCGTCCGTGAGGGGCGGCGGCGCAACCAGGGCCGGCAGCACAGGGACGGGCTCCTGCCGGTGTCGCCCGGCCACAGGACACACAGCAGTGGCCATGAGCTAAAACAGGAATTTTCACCTCAGAACGAGGCAGAACTTCTCCGCGCTTGAGGCGGCAGAGCGCTGGAACAGGCTACCCGGGGCGGTCGGGAGTCTCCGTCTCTGGAGACATGCAAAATCATCTGGATAAGGGTGGTCCTGTGTTATCTGCTCTAGGTGACCCTGACTTGGCAGAGACTGGGGCTAGATTATGTGAATATCAAGATTATTTGAAGTCACGATGTTCTTTGATGGAAAATCTTTGAATTCTTTCAATGCCAATCAGCAAGAAAAAAGACTTAGTCGGTGGAACAGGCAGCAGCCAGCATCCCTTAGTCAGGACATCCAGGAACTAACAAACTTTAAGGATGCAGTAAGCCAAGTTGTTCTGTATCAGTAGAACAGATAGCAGTTAGTATCCCTTACTCGAGGATATCCTGGAACTAACAACTTTTAAGGATGTAGTAAATCAATATGTTGATGTATGTCTATGTATATATTGCTAACTTGGCAAAATACTCAAGGTCCATGTATGTTCTCTGTAATACTAAAAGTCATGCTAAAGGTCAAAAAGACCCCTGCCCAGGTGAAGGCCCTTCTCCTGAGCCTGCAGAGAAATTAACTAAACTACTAAATTAGCTACTAACTCATCACAACACAGGGGCTGTAACTGGAAAGTTACAAACCCTGAACCTCTGCATATAAGTGATGATGTGGAAAGTCCAGTGAGTGTGCTTGGTTTGGGGAATGCACCCGGGCTCACACAAGTCTGAAATGAATAATCAAGTCTCTCCTAAGTGTGTAATTATTGGCTTGTTGCACACCAGGTAATAAATCTTGTGGACAACACAAGGGGTCCTGTAGTTACCGGGTTTATACTAATTGGGAGTGGGGCTGGACTGAGCCTCATCCCCAACGGGCTACAGCTGTGAGCAGCAGGTGAGCAGCATTGAAAGCAATGAGGCACGGAGTGCCCAGGTGTACTGACCAACCACCAAAGGGAACAAAGGGCACACAGGTGCAATGTATGAACCATGAGGGGTGTAAAAGGTTGAGCTAAAGAGCAAGAAGAGCGCATGCTTGCAGCCTTCTTAAGTGGAATCGTGTTGCTCTGTATGGGTGGAGCTCTGAAGCCTTCTGATGTGGTATGGTGTTACTCTGCTTGTATGAAAGCTTAAAGCTCTCTGGAATTGTGTGATGATATTTTGTATATGGTGGCTGTCTCAACTGTGACCTATGCTATGGTATATGCTGCAACAGGGTCCTGCCATCACAGGGGTCATCATAGGCCGGGAGGTAAGGGGTTGATGTCATTTTTTGTCTCAGCAAGGCCCCCAAAATCCAGATTTAACTGTGCTAGACTCATTGGGCAAAGAGATTGACTCTGCTATAAATTGTATGTATTATTTAGGGTTACTTTAGTCTATTTGTTTAAAGATTTCTTCTCCAATTTTCACCCCTCTAGAGACTTCATGCTAATATCTGCTAAATTTAGCTATCATTTGAATAAAGCTTATTCAATTATAGCCACTGCTGCCAGTAACAAGCTGATTCTGGGGGAGGAAAGAGGTTTAGTCTCTCTCAGACATGCCCTGCAGTGAGAGAGGGATACAAATGGCTCCCATTGTGTCTCATAGTAATGATCTGTAACAGGGACCAATAACAGTTAAACCTCTGTGTATTAAAACACAGTCATTCTCTGGAAATTGTTCTCCAGCCCCTGCAGATGTCACCTCAGTGCCTGTCTTATTGTTCCCTCTTTTCTGAATCCCTCCCTGGATGGATACCAGCATCCTGTGTCAGTCTCTGCTAGTGCTGCTAATGTGTTTTTCTGGACGGGACTTATTGTGGTGCCTATTCCTGGCTTCAGAGCTGGGGAACATTAACCACTTACTGCTTGTTCAGCATGGCACCTCTCACCCCTATTTTTCCCTTTAATGAGCTATATATTTTAAAATTGATTTGGAGGGACAGTCACTGTCACAGAATGCTTCTCCGTTTTGTTTTCTGTTAGTAGCTGGTGGAAAATTGAACCTGTTCAGCTCTTATTCCCTGCCAGATTTGTCCTTCCAGTTGTGTGAAAGCTCACAAAGTTACAAAGAGGTTATTGTAGCTTTGTGAAGAAGCTGAACAAGCCATCAGTTAATAGCCTATTGCTGAAATTGAAGAAAGCAATAAAGAATATCATAGTTAGCAGAAAAGTTGCTACTGCTTGTATATGCATATTATCTTCATCTTGGTCAGAGTGAGAAAAATGATAGCTGCCAATGGCATGGGGAAGGTATTTTCAAAATACTTAATCAGTCAAAACCTCTCTCTTAGCCCCTAAAATACAATTTACAGGTTCTGTGTAAGCTGTTCATGGTTTCATATTACACAGTATATTCAAGATTTTTTTTTTACTGATTAAGCACCATGTTTGTATCATTTATTAGGAACACCTAATATATTGTTATGCATGCTTTGTGTCAGAATGGTGCAACATCATAAATGCCTTATGCAGGCATCTGATGGAAAAAAATCTTTGCTACCAACACTGCAAAACATGTTTAACAAATTAGTGTGATAGAAGCTGCACTGATGTATTATCCTGTTCATGGAGCACATCTCCCCTTTTCTACCACAAAAGTGAACCATTGCTATCTCATTTCCATTTCTCTTGTGCCAATTAATAATGCTCTCAGTAGTGTAGGTGTCTCAGAAAATCTGACTCCCTTCTTATTAAATATCTTCAGTAGCAAGGACCCATAATGCAGGCAACTCTTCTTTTGACCAGCAAGGCTGGGCGCAGACTTGCTGTGATTTTAGTCAGCAATTACCTGCAGAATAAAATTTAATGAGCACACAGGGGTCACTTTGCTGAAGAGGGAAGGCAAGGCACTTTCTTTAACTGCATTCACAGTCTCCTGCCTCAGAGTCTGGTCAGGCTCTTGAAACTGGTTAGTTCACCAAGAGGTTAAATGGATGGACACTTTGTGGTTTGACATATTTCCAGGCTTGGATCTGTTGCCAAAGATCATGGTCTAACATAGGCTGTGGGGTTTTCAACACTTTGTGAAATCACGTACCTATTATTAATACATTACATTTCTTCCTCTCCCTTTAACAAGACCTGGCAGCTTTTCTCAGGGCATGATCCTTGCTGTTTCTCCTGACTGTGTTCTGGTGGCAGCTGTGCTTGGTCTGACCAGGCATGGTGATTACAGCGTCTGCCCTGCTCCTGCCGGGTGGCTCTGGTACAGCCAACACCTGCCACACTCAAGCAGGCAGAGCTGCAGAGTCTTCCTTTGCTCTTTGACCTTAATAGGGAATTATGCTCACATCTTTTCCCTGCACTGCTAAACAGGGTAAATCTGTTGGCTTATATTAGGAATGTGAAATCATCTCTTAATATGAACTGGATTTTGCCTGTGTAGTATATGTTACTTCTGCTATAGCTGTAGAATGTAGGCATTTGGATCACATAATGTCTTTTCCACGTTGTAAACTGTAAAATATCCTCTGCTGGCCTTAGATTAAGTCAGCTGCCTCTTTCTGATAAATCTGCTTTATGCTGAGCACAGCATATGAAATGTTGTATTTTTCTTTACAGGAGTTTCCATGGTTTTATCAGTCTCTCTTTAACTATGCCTTTCTTTTACTCAGTCACTGTTGAAAGCATCTGAGCAGACCCTACAAATAGCTTTTTCCAGACTAGTATGTACTATTAAAAACTCAATGTTATGAGACTTTGTCTGTGTCAGTACCAAAAAAAAAAAAAAATCAGTATTTCATTATACTGTTTTAAGGCTTCTATTCAAATTAAAATTTCATCTAAGGTGAATAAAATTAAAATTTCATTGCTTTGCAATCCCTCAAAAATCAGTTCAGTTAGCTCTTTGAAGCACTATGGGGACAGAATGAATGCTAAATAGTTTTCATTTAAATGTATAACATCCAAATAAATCACTATCTTAGAGCCTGAATAATCTGAGTTTAGATGGCAAAAACCACAGGTGCTGCATTTCAGATTGAGAGTGCCTTTCTTTCTGAGATTAAAGCTGTCTTCAAAAGCTTCCTGACGCTAATGTTCATGTTTTATCGCTTTCTTTAAATCTCATTCCTCAGTGGGTAGCTGGCTTTTCAAGTACTAAATAACCCAGCCTAAAGATCAGTTGGAGTTTTAAGTAACTTCCATATGTGAATATTATCAGTTCATTTTCTGCTTGCTTTCTTATGACATTGAAAAATGGTAATTTTTCTTGCTCAAATATGCGGATAAAGTTCCTGGTTCATCTTGGAACAACTATTATTTCCCTGTTATTCTGGGCTTTGGAAGACATCTGATTTAGCTTGTTCCACCTTATTATTCTGTATTACATGCTAACAGAGACCTACCTGATATTCATGTCTAATCATACTGCTGTCTGTGGCTGTTTGTAATAGCTGTCTGTGTGCTCTTACTTTATGTTCCAGCTTCTGGATTCAGGGGGTTATGTAGGAGTCTCAGTCTGAAGAAATGTTGTGAAGGATGTGAGAAGACAGAAGCTAAGGGCAGCATTAGAAGTAAAATATAAAAAACACAAGCATTTATTTAATTTAGAGCTTTATGAAAAACCACAGTTTTATGATTTTGGGAAATGCGATCCTGATGTTTGAGCACTTGGTACAGTCCACACTGACACATATATCTGTATTGTCTCTTCCAAATGAATAAGACTGATTTTTCAAGCTGATTTATAGCAGATTTTCACCTCAGCATGTTTCTTCACATGTGGATTATGGAATGTGCTTTGCTTTAAGCAGCTGTGCAGTTTTACCCCTTCCCATAGTCTTTATTTTCTCTTGAACAGCAATACCCAATGCTGCTGTCACTAATATTTAGCTGTATTTGCCAACTTGAAGTAGGTTATGCTGTGGTTACTGTTCCTACAAAGAGCCGTGAATCACTGTACCTCAAGTGCACAGGAACCTTTGTCCTTTAACAGTGTGACATGCCTTTGAAAAACAATTTAACTTTCCAGCCTACTGAATTTGAACAAGGGCTGGGCAATGCTTTGTTTCATACACTTGCATGGATAAGTATCTAGTTATTTTAGACTGACAGAAAGTCTTTTATTATTATTTTTTTTAATCCAGTGCAGACATCTACCTCTTCCATTCACTTTTCAGTGACCTGTTCCAGTTCACCAAGAATCTGGCTTTGCCTTGCACAGGTTCTGTGGATAATGTTGGAGCAGGTTAAGATTAAATCAGCTTCCCACTGTACAAGATGCTGTAGCAAGAAATGAGCTCTGCCCCTGAAAGAGACATTTTATACAGAAGAGATTAGGAAGCACAAAGATTAAGCAACTCTCGACATCCTTGTCCTCTACCTGTTGTTTTATTTCGCTCCAAATGGAAAGAGAACAAGCATCAGTAGCTGCTCTGCTGGTGCTGTTAGAGCCCACTTTGTAGATAGAGGAAATATTTTTAAGTACACAAAATGTTGTATTTGGGAAAAAAACCAAAAACCACCAACAAACCCTTCTTCAGGGCTTAGAATACCAGAAGAAAGCACTTTGCTAGTAATAATTTACACAAAATACAGAGTTGGTGTCACAAGGTTTTTGTGGCCAGAAAAATGGGTTTTGGCATCCAGACTCACAAAAATGCCTGAAAGTCCAGTGCCCTCCTACTTCCTATTTTTCCCTGAAGGGAAAATTCTCTTCAGAAGAGCATCTGCTGGTCTCACACACCTCCTAGAGTGGAGCACGCAAAACAGTTCTGCAGCTGGAGGGGAACAATTTCTCTCTCTGTTTCCCACTGCTATCCTTCAATGTCAAAAGGACGAGGGAGTAGAAGGATCCCAGGGCTCAGAGTGATTACTTTTCCCTGTTCCTTCTGTGGGCCATGGACATGGTTTCTGAGTCTTCCTCCTACCCTCCCCACCTACTTCAATCCTGCAGCATTGGCTCTGGGACAAAGGGGCAGACCTCACTGCCACGGTTTCCCTCAGTTTGAAAGACCAAAACCTATCCTGCTGTAGTTGCTTTTTTTTTTTCCCCAAGAACCTAGGAGAAGATGCTAAAGATCCTTTGGAGCAGGGATGGGCCTGAGTGAACAAAATATAGGGGAGCTGTGGGCCAGGAACTGCTAAATGCTGGAGAGCAGGTGTAACAGATAGCAGACACAGGAAGGGGCAAAGACAGGGCTTGGAGAGAGTGCAAGTTTGCTTCGTAGATTTTCAGGCTGAATGAAAAGCATTGTAGAAAGGTGAGTAAATTGTGGACAACACCTACTGCCACATGTACACATTGGGAACTACTGAAAACTTGAGCAATTTAGGCCCTATCTTGCTTATTGGGGATCTGACTTGTTGATTTTTGTGGTTTTGTGTCACTGGCACTGCTGGATCGGAAGTTTAGAGCTGTTTCAAGGAAGTGTATACAGACTCTTCCAGGGCATCTTCTCTTGTTATTTTGGAATGTACAGTAGTGTTGACAAGATTTACATCAGCATCTGAGCCTCCAAGTTTACCAGGACCTTTGTTTTCCTTTTAAATCAGCTTCAAGCCACTGGACTTTTACATGCTGACTTTAGTTTTTTGTTTTCTTGCCTCTGGACTTCAGCCTATCTTTTTTCCCCCCATTTTCCCTTTCTTTTTTTTCCCCTTTTGTGCTTCTAGAATTGGCCTTTCCTTTTTAAATTGCGGACTGACCTCCCTGGGTGACGCTTGGCCTTCTTTTGTTTCGCTTTTGGCTTTTCATTTACTCTTTATTCCTTCCATACATTGTTTGTTTCCTGCTTTGTGGCTTTCTTTTGTGTTTTAGTCAGAAATATAGGTCTGCCATGCCAGAATATGAGAAATTCACCCCAAAAAATTCCCCACTGAATACAGAGAAAATGGACAGAAACTGAAATGAGGATTTTGGGGCAAGGTTCAGTGTATAACATTCTGTAACTAGAAGGATTTGTAAAAAGGCAGTAATGGTTCTCTGTTCTGGAAATATTGTAGACTTTGATGAAATAAAGTCTTGTTTCTTCCAAGGAGGATATATTTCATCCTAGTTACAGTGGAATTAATGCTTTCTCATGTAAAGAGCTTGGAAATTAGAGCTGAGAGCTTATGTGTCCTCATGCTATGTAGATGTGAAATTGGGGAACGTCAGTGGCTGCTGAACATGGCTGCTTTCAAAGCAGTGACAATGAGATGGAAGGCTCTGTGTTTTGTTCTCAGCCTCTTGCTCCTTAAAATGTTTACAAACCCCAGAGCTGGCTCAGAATGCAGCAAAGTTTAGCTAGTTATGCTTGTCATCAATTATTAAGGGTTTGGAGACAGACAGGAGGCGGGCTGCGGCCATCACGGCTTTTGCTGCCTTAGGCAGACCTCGTTAGAGGATGTCTGTGCTGCTTGGTGCAGAGCCGAGCCAGGGGAGCTGCTGCAGCTCCTGCCTGCTCTGTCCTCTGCTGGCACAGCCCATGGCTGCAGCTATGTCGTGCATGTCCCTGCTTCAGTTGCTAAAGGTGGAACATCTCCCCTCCCGTTCCCCACTCCCCTCAGACTGGAAGGGCTGGGTGTTTATAGCTGTAATACATGCTGTGGTTTCCTAATTTCTGGTTTGTTTTTTTTTT
>VWZV01013513.1:614141-741423 GCA_013397155.1 Irena cyanogastra | reverse complement strand
TTTTTTTTTTTTTTTTTTTGGGTTTTTTTTTTTTTTTTGTTTTTTTTTTGTTTGTTGGTTGGTTGTTTTTTTTTTTTTCAGAATTGCTCAGAACTGCACAGAATAATTTGTCAGGCTTCTCAGATCAAGGGAAGATACTCTGTCCAGTGGCTGGCATGCTGCATTCATCAGTGTAGCACCAGGCCTCTCTCTCTGCACTCTGCTTTTGTAATTTTTTCGCTCTCCTTTTTTTTCTCCTTTCCTTCCTTTGCTCTCCCTCTCTCTCCAATAGCTGTATTTTGTCCTTCCTTGTCTTATTCCCTGCTTCCTTGACTGCTGTCTCTTTTTACTGCTTTTGCTTCTCCAAACAGGATCTGCAATTTCTGAGGCCGTGGGAGGGTGACAGTTCAACCTGACTTTTTACTATTTATTCTCGACTCCCGGCAGTTGAGTCTCTCTAAATTATATGTTCTCTCCTCTCTCCCCATCTCTCCTCAGCACAGTGTAGGAAACACTCTTTTAGAAAGCACTAAGGCTTTAAGCACAAGCACTAAGAGAGGTGCTTGGGCCACTCTCACTCTTTAAGGGTGCAAGGACAGCCCTGAAGGTGCTGGTTACCAGGCTCCTCTGCGCTGCAACATGAGAACCCCGCGGGCCAGGCTGTCTTTTCCAGGGCCACATCTCCTGCTCTGCCTCTGTTCCCTGAAGTCTGGGGAACAAATGCCAGCAGGAGACAGGCTGCCGCCATTCCCTGCACGGGTGCATGATGCCACTAGGGCTCTCCTCACTAGATGTCACTGTGAGGCTGAGTTTCGCCTGCCACGAGCACCGCAGCCAAGAGAGACGGGTGTTGAGTTGAGTGATGAGTTTTAGGAAGGCCCAGCCAAAAGCAGGGCGAGGGCATGGAAGAAATTTTCAGGACAAACGTGGGGTTGCTGTAGGTTTTACCCATCCTTGACAAGTTTTGGGAACAGAACCAGCAAGATACACATGGGCTTTGGAGTGCAAATCCATACCACTGCCACTGGGCACACACCTTGTCTGACAGTCATCAGGGCATTAGGGTGACTTTGGCCTGAGTTGTGCTCATCTCCGGTTGGTCACCATACCGGTTTGGCAGCAAGTCTCTTGCTAATTAGTGCTCGGCCCCGGACTGCTTTTTACTGCCCCATCTGGCAGTACCCAGGTGTAGCCCAGGCCCCAGCACAGCTTTGCACTCTGAGTGGCCATGGTGCTGCCTCTCTGGCAGGGCTGCTGTGGAGAGGACCCCAGGGAGGCACCGTGGGGAGAGCCTTGCCAGGGGCTGGTCTTTTCTCTTGCTAAGGAAGCTAAGTGGCTGGAGGCAAGCCAGTCATGGGCCTCTGCTGCTGAAGATGTGGGGCATGAGTGCAAGGTGGGCCTTTTATCTCTTGATCTTGGCTCCTAGCACTTCAATTCCTTTAAAACAAAAGACCATCTCTTCCCTTTCTTACATTCATTAATCCGCTTTTTGTTCCTAAAACGTTGTAAACTGGACCCTAGGATCATGTCTGCAACCTTTGAGAAGTCCCTACTGAGCACAACCTGTAAACTGTATCCTAAGGGAGAGTAGCTAACTAATAAATGTCCCATGAACCTATGTATCAGTGGCACAGATGGTATTTAGGAGAGTTAGTTTGTTTTATTTTTAAGTTAATCAACTGCAATTCGAACCAAGGGAACAAGGGTTATGTGGAAAGCCATCAGCTCCAGGAAAGCATTTTGGTCTGGTTGTGCGTAGCTGTACAGGCTCTTGTCTCACTGGGTACACGGTGATGTATTTTGGGATGAGAGCACACCCCATGTACATGTTAGCATCCGTGTGAGTTTCTCCCTGGATGTACTGACACGGATGGAGACAGTGCTGTGGCAGGTACAGCGTGCGAGCTCCTCAGCTGGTTTCATACAGCCAGATCACTGCGTAGGCTCGGATGGCTGTGGGCAGCTGTGTGTGTTTGTGTGCAGCCTGGCTATGTGCATTTACACGGCCTCAGTGCTAGAGAGGATGTGAGAGCAGCGGGATCCAAACCACCAGGACCTGCAGCCTTTGTGGCCAGCCAGATTGGTGGGGAGCCCCAGAGACTTCTCCACTGGGCTCACCTTGCCCTGCTCTTCTAGCTGCGTGCTGCACTGGTGGCTGAATCCAGCTCCACTTGTCCACGTGCCAAGGCACATTAACAGTCACTTTATCACAGTGCAGCCCAATTAATATTTGATTCTGGTGAATGAAAGAGGGCAGAGAGATTAAATGGAGTTGCTAGCTGGGGTGGTGGGAGCGGTGAGAGGCAGACATGCTCTTTTTTGTGCAGCCCAGAGGAATAGGACTAAACGACTTTCTTGGAGGAGAAATCAGGATTCCACCAGGCCGACTACTGTGTGGGATGATGGAGGAGGAGCAGTGAGCTGCTTGAACCCTCTGGGCCCTAATCATACAGATCTAATAGAGGGGACATGGATAGTTAGCCAGTGCTGATGGAAGGTGCAGGACTTGAAGCAGACCCCTTGGAAAGATCTCTGCAGGAAGAAATTGACAGATCCAGGCCACAGAGTTCTGAGGAGCAACTTCTGTATCATTTACTTGATGCATCGGCAGATAGCAACTCAGTGTGCACTGTCAGTGCTGCTCAGCAGGACATGTGGCTTTGCTTTCACAGCCCAGGCAGGTGAGATGAGGCAGATGGACTCTGCCTCGTGAAGGAAGTGACTCCTGTGCCATCCCCTTGTTCTCAGAGCTGCCTGAAGTCCCCTGGAGGCTGGGTGGCCCAGCGGGATTCACCCAGGTCAGGAGAAGCTGGTCTGGGCTTCTGCTACTTTAAGACTCTCCCAGGTGTGATTGTCCCTACCCAAGTATGCATCATTTTGCTTCCTGATTGAAAAGCCAAATGAAGTTTCCAGGCAGTTTGCAGTTTTTCTGATTCACTTGTTTGCTTTTCTTCTGTTCTTTCCTTTTTTATTTTTAATTTTTTTCTTTCTTTTTTTCTGTCTGTATTCACTTCTGCCAGCTGCCTGCTTGGAATTTAGTTTGTTTCAAGGGCAGAGAAATTAATTTTCTGATTTCATATTTGGTGCAGAATAGCTTCTCCCCCTTCTCCATTTCCTTTCCCTGCCTTTTGCTGAAGTAAAGAAAGATGTCTTGGCAACATTTCCTTTTTAAAATCTCCTTCTGCCTTCTTGTAGCTATTTGGCCTCTTGGCTGGCCGTGTGGGACAGGTGCTACTGAAGTGCTCCTTTCCTGATCCAAGAGCTGGCATATTGCAGAAAACCAAGTGAGAGCACATCTCACAACAAATTTAGCTAAAAACAAAAGGAAAATAAATATTAGGATGATTGGAGAGGGAGAGGTTTTTCATTATCTCTGGGATATCAGTGATATCTCAGGGGTTACTGAGCCCCTGGGAGCTGTCAGCACACAGAGAGTATCTCAGGGTCCAGTATTGGGACAGCAGGTACAGGGTGACCCTGCCTGGACCTGGGAGGACAGCAGCCAGGAGGTGATAGAGCCAGTTTGCAGCAAACATCTGGTAACTGTAATGTTTTGTTCTGGAAACTGTGGGGTTTTGTGGTGGATTTAAAATTTTCCAGCTAGGCATGAAGGAACTGAAAGCAACTTCCCAGCTCCCACAGCCCAGTGATGTATAGGCTCTGTGTGTGTGCGCGTATGTGCAATACTTGTTGGTAGAGCACATTTGTGAGATGTGGCGTTTATGTTACCTTTTATCGAGGAAGAATCGTTTATCTCAGCATTCTAATTATGTTCTATTAAAATGCAAATTTGGGTTTATGCGTTGAAATTGTCAGTACCATTGCCATGGCAACAGGAGCTTGAGGGAGGGGAATTGGAATAGGTGGGACTGCATCTCACTCAAAATCACTCTCAAATATCTCCATGTAATTGAAATACAGTGCCCTTCCCCAGGAATTGTGGCCCTTTCCCCCTAGATAATTTGAGGCATCACTGAAGTTCTTCACAGAGATATTCTAACAGGGCAAACGTGTTTGGGTTACCAGGTAACTTTCACCAAAGTAGAAGAGCTATTGCGCAGGTCTGTCAGAAGGAAGTGAATCCTTCCCATTTGACCCCCATCACGTGATGCTTCTTTTGAGGTATCTCGCAGGAAAGAAGGAAGAAGAGATCCCTAATGACTTCAGAAATGTCCACATGGAAGCCTTTAGATGCTGCCATGGTTATTGGAAGGTTTACATGCTGTCTATGCTTTTAAACCCACGCACCTCCAGTTAAACGCCCACTCAAGCTGCCTGCACTGACAATGTCCTTCAGCAGCGAGCTCCCCACGTCAACCATCCTTGGTGCAAAGGATGAGTAGAGTCTTCTCCATGCTGCTGTCTTGGCGTCCTGCTCCTTTCTCTGTTTGTTTTTATGTCAAGATGGTGTGAATCTGTATCTTCCTCCTCCCTTTACTAAGTACAGGTGGAACTCCTAAAGCTTGTCTCCCTCCTGTTTAAGAATCAAGTGAAGGGGTTTAAGGATGCTGGGTGGAAGTGAATGCTGAGAGAGACTGAGACAAGGCTGAGTACATTTTACAGAGGAAAATGTACCTTTCTCTTTGGGCTGTTGAGTGAAAATTTTGATGATAAATAAAGCATGGTGAATTAATTCCCAAACTGCAGTGACAGCTGGGCGGGAAAGACAAGACTAGGTCTGTTTTTGGGCTCCCCACCCCTGAAAAGAGGTTTACAAAATCATCTGATACCTCATCCTAGTTTTGTCAGGGGATTTTTTTCCTGTGCACTGGGAATCTGATTTGCTGATAGTAAAATCTAGATACAGTCTTATAAACCTGGTGATCCAAACTGCTGTTTCTGTTGAATATAATTGACTTGGATAGCCTGAGGATGGTTATCATCCATTAACAATAAAATAAGCAGGGTTTAGTTCAATCCAGGGAGATCCCAAGCAAGGAGAGGTAGACTCAAGTACTGCCTCTCCACTATGAGACAGAGAGTGGCAAACTGGACTGGATTCAGTGGAGGGCCATGAAGATGACTAAGGAGTTGTAGCACATAACATGTAAGGAGATGCTGGCTTTGTTTAGCCTGGAGGAGAGCAATTTAAAGGGGATCTGACTGATGAGGCAATGGGGGGTGTGTGTAAAGAAAATGGAGCTGGACTCTTCCCAGAGGTGCACATCAAGGGCAATAGGCAGCAAAGACAAGTTGCAGCTTGCAGAATTTCAGCTCTGTATGAAGGAAAACCGTAAACAGGAGGGTGGATCCAATGTGAGATGGCAACCCAGAGGTGCTTTGGAGTCTGCCTCCTTTGAGATACTCAAACCCCAAGCAGACAAGGTTCTGAGCTACTTGCTGTGGCCTTGAACTTAGTCCTGCTTTGAACAGGGATTTGGACTGGAGGCCTCCTGAGATGCCTTTTGACACCAGTCGTTCTGTGGGCTCCCACTGGGGGCAGGTTCTGTGACGCACAGTGAAATGGGGAGCCCACACTGTTCTCTCTTCTAGGATGAATCACAAGCAGAAATAATGTCAGCTTTTTCTGCTGGAAAAAGCATGACCCTACTGTGGGCCAGCAGCTTCTGCAGTGGGGCTGTTATGTCTGTGCAGTGAGCACAAAAGTGACGGAGATCGAGTCTGGGCAAAGGTCTGGATGTCAGGAGGACAAGGAATATATCACTTGCTACTTTCACACTAGACAAGCCATTAACTTGAGGAGATTGGCTTTCCCAAGAGTGACATCTGACTGGGAATGAGGGATAGGACTAAAATAGACCATTTTACATCTCAGGCTTTCCCAAGGAGCAGATTAAAAATATATGATAGAGAATGTCCTTCCCTCCCAAGTGGAGAAAGATGGTAGAGGGGAATAAAAAAAAGTGATATTTGAATTTCTGCATCTGAAGTGACAAGGAAAGGCATGAAAGTGGCTGGTGCCTGAAAGCAGAGCAATGAATAATTGGTTTTGGTGTGAAAGAAACTGTTTCACCATGTTCAATATTATCATCGTTACACTGATCAGCTTCACCAGCAAGGAAAATACTGAGAATGAGAGAGAAAATACTGTAAGGGATGTAGAGGAACAATTATTCAAAATAACTGTGTTTTGGGGAAGATTTCCCAACGAGTGATTACAGAGAGAAAGACAGAAGGTGAGACAGAGACCAGAAGAAAAAGTGGAGAGAAAGTGGGAGAAAAGAAAATTTCTATAATTTCTGTAAATCTCTGCATCCTGTTCCTTCACACACACAAGTATCCTCCCCTCCCTCAGCTGCACTGAGTGCTTCCCCCGGCACCATCCTGGTGGCACTGTTTCCTCTGATGTTGAGCTGAGGGGCTTCAGCCCAGAACCTCTGCTCCACATTCCTGCCTGCAATTACTGACTCCCACCCTCCTCTCCACCTCCCCAGCCAAGCACTCTGCTTTAGAACAGAGTGTTTGTGCCACATCTCCTTCTGACAGGCACACCAAGGTGCAACAGAAGCTTCCCCTCTTACTGGGCTGAGGTTTTACTGACTTGGGAAGATTTAACCCTGTGTCAGCTGATGTCAAGGAGCTTTCCAAGATAAGGAGTAAATGCCTACTTTACTAACATTAGCAAGAGGTGGTTTTTGCCTCACTGATTTCAGGAAGAGAGTACTGACCCTGTGTAGTCCCTTGTCACCCCCCACTTCTGTAGTGATTCATGTGACACTGTGTGAAAACAACCAGTGACCCTTGTCCTTGCTGTACAGGTTGGCATTGCAAAATATCGTATTTAACCTTGCCTTTCCCAAATGAGGTCTTCTATGCTAGAGATGCCGAGATCTCTAGCAGGTGTCAGAGCCAGGTGATGCTTTCCCTCAGTGTATGCTCTGCCCCTTCACCTACAAACCCAGGCTGCTTGTGCACCTGCACCCATCCAGACTGCTGGGGACGGCAACAGTGCACCCTCAAACAGCCATTCCCTCATCCTCCCTTCCCTCTGCCTGCCAGAAACAGATCGCCATGGGCTGCTTTCCTCTCACACCCCTGGCTGTTCTAACATATCCTCAGGGAAGGTGTAAGACTGGCTGTGGCAATGAGATTGTGATCTCTTTCCTTTTTTTATTTTTTTAAAAAATTGTCAGTGGAGTTTCCCTTGCTGTTTTCAGCAGATCTAAAAAAAAAACTCCCTTCATTGAATATTCAGCATCTTCCTGGAGCTCGGCGGTAGCCAGCGGGGGCTGTGGGTACGCAGGGGATGACTCACGAGTCCTGTCTTGTTCTAGGGCCCCCAAGACTCCTCTGCTTCTCTCCCTTTCCCTCAGCCAGCAGTTTGTGCTGATTGGCCTGTGGCTGCCAACACTGACGGGGCTCTAGTCGTAGCAGCGCTGGAAAGAGATGGGAAGAGGAGGAAAGAGGCACTGCTTGCAGGCTATGGGGATGGGATGGGAAGGGAAGCTTTTACTGGAGTATGGGGATTATTGAAGAAGGGTGCCTGGAGGCTTTGCACGTAATGCTGGGGGTGGGCTAGGGAAGAAATCTGGTTAACAGATGTGGCGATTCAAGAGACCCTGATTCAAAACTTCCTGTACAGATCCCCCTCAGCTACCCCAGGCAGCTCCCCCATCCCCTCCCACAGCTCTTGGTTCAAGCTCATTCCTGATAGAACCTGAGCCAATGCTGTCTCATTTTCACACCCTGTCGCTTGGTCGTTGACTAAATTAAATTTCAATTACTTTTTTCTTATTAAAAAAAAAACTGGTGAAAACAGCAGCTTTTAATTGGAAGCAGCTACTTGGCCTGTTGCAGCAGTGGAGGGTGTGCAGGTGGTTTGATGAGGAGGAGGAGGCAGGGGGAGATGCTGAGTCATAGGTGGAACCTTTGTGTGGACACGTGAGAGGGCACAAGAGTGGCTGAGTGTCTCACCAGGAGATGTGGCATGACCTGCTCTGCTCCTTCCCAAGTAGAGAGGCTAAAAATGCTGTCTGATGGCCCCTCACTTTGGGGTTGTTCACCAGCTGCCAGGCCTGGGAAGGGGAGCTGTGCTGTAGGGTGAAACTGATCTTCTTCAAGAGATCCCCTACTGGTCCCTTACAGGTGAACATCAACAGCTGGTTTTGATACCCTTGTCCTGACGTGCTGCTGAGAGTATAGCTTGCTTGTCAGGAGACCTGGCACAGCCTGACCTTACCTCTCTGGGAGCATGTCCTTCATGGCCCCACAGCAAGCTGTCAAGCTGAGGAAAGACAGTGAATGTCTTCACTTGTGCACCTGCTGGGACTTGGGGAAGAGGTGTGTCTGTCTGAAGGCACACATTGTTTAACTGTTCCCCTACCCCTCAGATGAGCAGAACAGGAGGCCTGCAGGAGGCAGAGCCGTCCTGGATCCTCTGGGAACCCCAGGAGTCATGACAGGTGCATTGTTTTGGATCTCTGCTTTCTGCTGTTGCTCAGTTTTTTTCTTTTCCCTCTAAGCTCCTCACTGCTTGCCTCTGAGAAATGTAACCTGTGACCTCAGCCTTCATAACTGTGTGAGCCGTGTGGGTCAGGAGCACCTGGGGCCCCTTTTCTGCTGGTGACATCTCCTGGGTACACGTTGACAGGTAGTCAGGACTCATTGTCTCTCAAAGAAACCAGGAAAATAAGCTTGTGCTTGAATCCCAGGTGCAGAGAGGGTCTGCCTGTCACAGCCAATTCAGCTGCTTCTCTGCCTGGAAGTGTTGTTCTGTTTTATGGGCTCCTACTTACGTTGCTCTCTTTTTGTTTTCTTGCTTTCCCCCTCACTCCTCTCTTTCTCTCTCCCTCTCCTCCCTAAACTGCCTCCCAGCAGAGATTGACTATTAAGCCAACTGTACCGAGGCTGCGAGATGCACACAGGCATTAGGAAAAAATGACCCTGAGCACTCGCCCCTGGTGCAGCAGTGGGACACCAGGAATCTACAGGAGCATCGTCTGCCAGGGACTGTGTGTTCTGGGAGAGTTGATGAGCTGCCCCTCGCACCCTGCAAGCCGAGGTGTGGCTCTGTACTGCTTGAGCTGCCAACATATGGCCGTGCAAATTTCTGCCACGGTCCATGGGGCCAACAGCTGCTGTGTGTCAGGGTGTGTTATGTACAGGCTGGTGGCAAAGCAGGAGTTGCTCAGCTCCCTCATGCAGCTGTACAAGAGCCAGGGTAAACACTGTGAGCAGTTCTGATTTCCCCTCAACTGCGGCCAAAATGTAAGTGCAGATGCACTTGTGGTATCTTCTGGCATTATGGGAACACTGGTTGGAAGGGCAGTGGTGTAGAGGAGGCACTACAGGTATGTTTGTGTCTGTCAAAGTGACTAGAGCATGGAGGAGGGGAGGTTTGGAAACATGGAAATTTGGACAGCAGCCCTCTTTGAAAGATGAGAGTGAGCTTTTGGTGTAGTCACTTTTTCCCCTTGAGAAGTTTATTTCCCTTTCATGATGGCAATTTCTCAGGTGTCTGGACTGTGAAGGGTGTATGGTAGAATCCTTCGGTGCAATGATGATGGTGGGGACAATATGGGTGAAAAGGGTGAAAGTCTGGGCACTGGGCAAATAAGGACATTATCCTGGAGGAAGAGGATAGAGGAAAGAAGCAGATCATCAGACAAACAGACTCAAATACATTTTGTGAGGGCTTTTTTTTTTTTTTTTTCTGGTGGGAAGTTAAATGTCTGTCCCGGTTAGGCACCAATGATTTGGCCATGGCTGTGTTTAGAAACTGTGTTGAGGTGGCCATGGTTGCCATGGCTTCTCAGCACAGCAGTGCAGGATACTGATACTGGGAGAACTAGGGAGAGTGATATGGCTATAGTGCACAGCCACCCATGCTGGGGGCAGCCAGGGTGCTCACAGGCCTTTGCAGGGGACAGAATCAGCTGAGGTGGGATCATTCTCTGTGCACCAAAGTGTCAGTGCCTGCTTGGGGTCTGTCTCACTTTAAGACTGTTTCCCTCACAGTGGTTCCCCCTCACTGTAACTTGTTTGACTTCCAGGGATTTGCCCAGGAATGGGTTAAACTTCCTCATTAATAACCAGACCGATAAAAATCACTGGAAAAGGTAAATGAAATGCTGCTCTGACACATCTGATGCAGAGGGGGAGGCAAATTCTCCAGACTGGAAAGCCATTGTCTCCCAGGGGTTTTCAGATATCACATCCTCGATGGAAGCAAATAGGACATGCCAAGCTCCTTGAGAGCATCTGGTAATGTAGCATGGAGGGAAGATACGGGGACAGATTGGGGCCAACACTGCTTTTTGATTTTATTTTGGGAGAGAGCTTCACAGGACAGAGGCAGGCACTGTTTAAATCTTTGAGCTGAAGAATGATGTGCGAGGGGCAGAGACAAGACCAGCTGCAGGGCTTCTAGCAGGGAGACTCTGTGGGCGATGAGCTGTGCAAGGGAAGAGTGAATCAGCCCCTGCAGGACAGTGATAGACCCAGGCTTGGAAAGATCAGCAGTGCCCAGTGCCTGAACACAGACTTTTCCTTAGCCTGAGCAGCACCTCCAGCATCTATGCCATTTCCCTATGACATAGCCTACAGTATCAAACAAATTTAAAAATGGTTAGGGAAGTATTTCAGCTACCTCTTGCTGTTGTCAAGGCAGCTTTGTTGCAGGCAGCAGAGGCTGACTGGCTGCTGCTGGGCAGAACATCCCAGTGGGAGATCACACAAAAGGGAGTGGTGGGCCAGGGTTTGGAGCAGGGAGTCCTGCTATAAGCTCCTGAATCCTCATCCTAATGCTCATTTTCATCAGTGGCAACCAGGCAAACTGCAGCAGATCCCTCCCTTTCTCCTCTACTCTGAATCTGTTCAGAAACAAAAAAGAAAAATATGTTGGAGGGGGGGAGATGTGGGAAAACTGCCTTGGAAAAATAACTCTGGTGTAATATAGGGAAAATTGTGTCTTATTTTGTTGAAACAGACTCAGTTTAGAAGGAGGAACATTAAGGAACACTTCAGGGAAATCTTTAATCTGGTTGCAGCATCCAAGAGAAACAATGTAGGAGAAAAAGACCTGAGGGAAATGAAGATATGGAGATGCATTAGCAGATAAATAGCATGTAGCAGTCTCTGGGCACTTCCCCATAACTATGCTCTGGAAGGACCATCTGGGTTTTCCTTCCAGCAACTCCAACCCTCTGGTACAGGAAGAGAGGGATGTGTGACTTAGCTCTCCCTGTCCTCTGCTCAGCAGGAGCTTTTCCCCAACCTGGTGTCTAATTCTAATATCCAGAGCTTGTTCCTTTAAGCATTTACGCTTCCAATCAGGCCTCCAATCCCACTGCCATGTGCAGCCATAAACAGGGATAAACACTAATTAGTATGGTAAATAGCTTGGCCTTGTGTTTTCTGGTTACAGTATCATGGTAATTATTTCCGGCTCCCTGCCTGTGTACTCCTGCTGCCTGATTTTGTGCTCTGTACATCCTTGCCATCCTGATTACTGCTGGACGCATTCAAATTGGCAATTGCCCTCTCCTGTCTCCCATCCATGTCTTGGGGAGGGGACTGGCCTAAGCCAGTTTCACTGAAGTGATCAGGGATGATTGAGGGGCAATGGGTAACATCACTCAGCTCTCTGTCTTCTGGAGGCTGTACCTTAATGTGCAGGATGTGGGGTCGTGCTGAGATCACATAGCACAGCATTTTCAGGGAACCCACTGCTGGTCACCAGGGCTTTGTAAAATACGGGAAGAGAAACGGCTAACTGGGCAGCTTCTACCCATGACTCCCATTGCTGAGGATTTTTCTCTCTCCATTTTGGCTGCCTTGCTTCAGCAAACATCTTTGTCTCTAACAGAGAGCATGGCTTCAGCCTGGATTTTTGCCCAAGAGGGACAGCTGTGCACATGCCCACAAGTGTACATGAGGTGGCTCAATGTGCCCACTGGGAAGGGACAGAGCAAAGATTCCTCATTTTGGTCTCTTGACAACTATCCCAAGCTTAGCTTCTCTCTAATGCAGTGTAGTTGCTTTGGCATCTACATACAGGGGCTGCAGCCAGTGGAGAATGTATGGGTTCAGGGGCCTGTGACCTTCTGACCACTTGTGTGGAGCCTGCTTCAGCTTGTGAGCCAGGACTCTGGTTTCTTTCTAAATTCTTCTGAGTTAAAAAAGTCTCTGTATTGCAGTGTGCTGTGCTCTTGTCTTGTGTCTGCTCTTCCCCAACTCATTCCTGACTCATTTTTCCCTTCTGAATGTTCCTCCTTAGCCACCCTCCTGCACACTGCAGTAGGTAGGTACATGTCTCTGGTTTATTTGGACCTAGCCCTTTCTGATATGTATACACACAAATAGGAGGCACTGGAGGCAGCTTCTGGAGCTGGGGTAATTGCACATTCACTCTCTCTCTTCCAGTGGCCAGGATATTAGTATGAGCAATTTGTTAGGACCCTCTCTCAGGTCCTGATTTATTAATGATTTCACCTGTGAAATGTCACTAAAATGGTTGTGTGTTCCCAGTTATAGATGATCTTTCTTCTCTTTACCCTGTGGAGGCACACTGCCTTATAACCCCTGTAGGCCTGGTGGGTTGGATTTTGCAGCACTGTAGGGCTCATTGGCAGATGCATTGGCTGCTCCTCATGTACACAGGCATATGCCTTAGCTGACCCAGTTTTTTATTTTGCTGGAGATATATGAGTGTTATTATTCACAAAGTGTTGCAAACACATGCTGGGCTCTGTGAGACTCTCAGGAAGACAAAATAAATGGGTATTGCTCAGGAAGAAATGGCCAGGGGAGAAACAGCTGCTGTTTCTCCACGAAAAGCACCACAATAGCAACACTTGATCATGGTGGTGGCCACAGGCCATTTGGGATTAGGCTCCCACAAAAGACAGGCCTGGCTGTGTCCTCAGGATGTCACTAACTTCATATTCATCCCAGGATGCTCAGTCCATGCATTATTCCTGAGAGGTTTGGGCTGGCCTGGTTTCAAAGCCCTGAAGTGCAGGATGATCCTCAGGCAGTCTGAGCATTGCATGCCTTGCCCTCGTCGCCACTCAGTGCCCTGTACTGCAAGGTAAGCCTGTTGTTGCTTCTGTTCACTGTGGACACTAAGAACTGACAACTCTTCTCCTTTTTTAGCAAACTTGTATGCATCTGAGGATGGTTGTTACACTCCTTCTCAATCTTCTGTAGTCTAAACAGCTTCGTTTAGCTCAGTACCTTGCTGGTAGGCCATGCTTTCTGCATCTCTGCTCATAGTGGCATGATTCTCCCAGCTATTTGGAGGAGTGCTGTGCTCTCCTCCCCCATCACTCTCAAGATGATGGAAGAAAACCTGTCCGTCACCCGTGGAACTGTAAGTCCTTATGGAGAGGCATGCTATCCTTCACTCCTCAAATACCACTTCGACTGCATGTCATTTTCTGAGACAACCAAAGTCATTCATCAGATTTGCCTCACAAGGCTTGGATTGGAGTGCATTGCTGTTCACTAAGGCAATTAATTCTAGCTAAGTCTTGGCTTAGATGTGAGCCAAAAAGGTGTCTAAAGGAAAACTGATTTTATGTGCGCGTGTGCCTCCTTTTGAAAGTGTCTGTAGTGTTGATCTAAGGGGCGGAGAACCTCTCAATTCATTCTGTGTAAGCTCCCATGCTGCTTGGAAAACCATCTCAGCAGTGGAAACCCACTCTACTGCCTGCAGACAGCAAACAGATGAGCTTTCCCTGGGTGGCTGCCTTAAAAATCAACCTTTAGGTACCCTCAGCCAACATACCTGCAGGGTCGTGATTTTGTTTCCTCCATCCAGGGTGCAAAACAGCACATGAAAATGATGTAGCAAGATTCTGCCAATCTCACCCTTCCACAGTTTTTTTATGCCCACAGTTTTTTATTCCCCCTGTCTGTTCTATGGGCTAGCAGAAACTCATTCTCCTCTGATATCTCATTTGCTTCAAGCACCTCTCTTTGCCTTCATCCTCTTTCTGCCCACTTACAGAATCATAGAATTATAGGATGGTTTGGGTTGGATGGGCCTTAAAGATCATCTAGTTCTCTGGCAGAGGAGACCTTCCACTAGCCCAGGTTTCTGAGAGACACATCGAACCTGGCCTTGGACGCTCACAGGGATGTGGGGTGTTCACAGCTTCTCTGAGCAACCTGTTTCTGTACCTCACCACCCTCACAGAAAAGAATTTCTTCCTAATATCTAATCTAAATCTATCCTCCTTATGTTTAAAGCCATTACCCCATGTCCTGTCACTATGGTCCATGGTAGAGTCCCTCCTCATCTTTTTTTCAGGACCTCTTTAAGTACTGGAAGGTTGATGTAAGTTCTCTCTGGAGCCTTTTTTGCTGTAAGCTGAACAACTCCAACTCTCTCAGCCTTTCCTCATGGAGGGACTGCTTCAGCCCTTGGATCATATTTGTGGCTCTCCTCTGGACCTGGTTGAGTGGGTCTGTGTCTTTCTTTTGCTGGGGGCTTCAGACTCAAACACAGTATTCCAGTACTTGTGCCTCTAGGCTCTGCCTACCTGCCATGGCTGACGTCGTCTCCTCAGCCTTGGTCTCATCTTCCTGGTGCTGCAGTTCCCAGCTTTGCAAATTATTTCCTCTCTGCTTCCTTTTCCTTATGCTCCTTTCTTCCTTGGGATCTCACCCCAGTGGCTGTGAGACCCCTAGCTGGCACTTGCATTTTGGTAGCCTCTCTCCCTGCCCTCTCTCCCTCGTTTCCCTCGCTGCTGAAAGTTCAGCTCACATGCAATGACGCACACAGAAGCAGTGAGTGTGTGCTCAGGACATATAATAAGCACTTGGCTCCTACAGGCTGCCTTCCAGCCTTGGGCTCCAACACACTTCAGCAAAACAATTGAGATATTACCCTCTGCACAGAGGGGGAAGGTGACTCACACAGAGATGCCCAGCCTGCCTCTGCCTGAGCTGGGAGGAAAATGCAGGTAGCCTAAGCCCTGCCTGATGCTTCCCCTTGGGTAGGCAGTCCCTGGATGCGTTTGCCTGAGAGACATCCCGTCACTGGTGATGTCTGCGCATGTGAAGGTGCCCCTGTGTGGGCACAGGCTGACCTTCTCTGGCTGTGAGTGCTTGTGCACAAGTGTAGGCAGATCTGTGGGTGCTGCAGGGCATTTCTAGGCACAGACAGGCCTCCTGACCCTGGTGGCTTTCACAGCATCAGAGCTCTCTGCCCAGCTGCTTTTCAGACCCATGGTGGCCAGGGAAGGGAAATGAGGAGGGTCACCAGGAAGTGATGACAGCAGGGAGGCTGGAAGGGAGTGGAAGACAGAGCTGTGCCTGCTACGGCACAGCAGTTTTCTGGCTAACAATGGCTCTATCCCACCTCAGGGCTAGCACCTGAGAGCTCTGTATTGGGCTTGGAATGCCCCAGTTAGTTAGCTTGATAGACAGGCCAAGCAGTAGCCATGGGTCTTAGATGAGCAGCCTTCCCCCTGGAGCTGTGTGGCAGCCTTTTAGCTAGGGAGGATGGTGTTGTGCTCTCTTGATTTGCAGATGGGAATAAGCATTTCTGAAATGCTCACGGCCAGTCTGGGGCCCTCGCCTTGCTGCCCAGTTCACATCAAGGCATCTCCTCCTTGAAATGGTGGCTGGAGTACTGATGGAGACAAGAAGCCACATATTTTTTTCTGTCCTCACACAGGCGAAGTATTTTATAAGTGTCTTCTTGGAGTATTGTGGGGAGTTGTTCCACATGGGACTCTTCTTACTCTTCGTCTCAGTTTAAAATGCTGGAGTCCTTCCTGTCCAAACCACTAGCACCAGCCTGCTTTGCACATTGCTGGGTCTGACCTCGTGTCCCAGTGGGCTTCAGAGTGGAAGAAGATTTTCCCCTCAAAGTCTGTACATCAGAGAGGGCAGGACAGGGTGACAAGAGGCATGCTTGTGCTGCAAGCTGGAAATAAACCCTGCTGTCCTTGCCCAAGCCTCCTGAGCAGCCCTCGGGCGTATTTAAGGCACCCTACAGTGCCATGCAGGTGCTGCCTAGGTACCAGCACTGGAGCAGCTGTATCAGCGGGACAAACTGGTTTGTTTGGCCATGGTGGCTCTGTGCATGTCCTTCAGCTCTGGCTGTCCTGTGCAGCCCTGGCTGCTCAGACAAACCTGCTCTCCTTGCTCCGTTGTCAGCCAGTGCAGAACTCTTCCTTCCAATGTCGGTGCGCTCCGAGCACTCCGTTCCCACGCGGTGGTGAAGGGCTGGCGGGCGGACCGGTGAGCGCAGGGAGCGCTGTGCCCGCGCTGGCGGCTGGGGCAGCGCTGGGAAGCCACGGCAAGAGGCAGGAGCCTCGCATCAAATCCCCAGCCTGACGCGAAGTGACGGAGCAGAAAGAGTGAGCGACGGGGAGGGTGGGAGTGATGGGGGAGCTGGGGGAAGGGAGTGAGAGACTGGGCTCTAGCCTGGGAGCAGAACAGCACACTGGCTTATTATTAACCATAACCACTGTCCCTTCCTAACCTTGCATCTGATAAACTGTTCTCTGATTANTTCTCCCTCAGGCACTGCTGTAGCTCAGTTTTAGCCTCCAATATTTATATCTTTCTGTCTCTTCTATTTCCTTTCTTATTTAGAAAACATACTCAAGAGGACTCTGGGACTTGGGAAGAGTTAGAAGCATGGGGTATGCCACATTGGATCAAGTGATCTACTCCAAGATCTTAATTTCTGCCCATACCCTCCCTTCACAGAAAAATTAAACTGCACATCCCTGTGAAAAATGCAGCTATGTGATGGAAAGCTTGGCAGGAAACACTTTCCTCTCCCTCCCCATGGCAGTGCACACCTTGAAGTGTCAGATTTGGTTTCCATTTGATGATATTTGGTATCCACCTGGCTGCTGGTAGAGGATGACCCACTCTGTGGGTGCTGAGCTAGGACTGGGCCGACCTAGATTTACATCTGCTCTGCAGGGTGATCTTGAATGGATCACCTTCTTTCTCTGGACCTCAGTTTCCTAGTCCCTAAGATGAGAACTAAGTGCTTATGTAACATTTCTCCGGCTGAAAAATGCTGGAGGAGATGCCTTGTTTTATACTCCAACAATAGAAGAGAAAGTATATCAGCAATCTTTACACCTGGAAAATTCTTTGCTGGTAGCATCAAGTACCTGGAAGAGCATGTTCCCCCTGATGAGGGAGAAATTAGTATGCACCAGGCTTCAGATAGAGCTGGAAAGAGAGAATGTTGGGGAGATAATCACCCCAACGGGAAGGGTTCCTCTAAGCTTAGGTCCTGGGGATTTGATCTTGTTTCTTCCTGCTCCAGAGCCCAGAATAAGGATCGTTGGATAAAATAAATTTTTACTTATGTTGGAGAGCAGGTGAGTCTCAAACCTTTCATATTGTGCCAGTTTATGCTTTTGATTCAGCAAAATGCGTCTTTGCGGCTACCCCTCCACTGCAGTGGTGAGTCCTACAATAAAAAGCACATTTTCCTTTTCATTCCTATATTGTTTTGTTCTTTTAGTCCATAGCTTCTCTGCCAGAGGGTACAGTATGATGGAAAAAGGTTAAATCCATCAGTGGTTTAGGTGTCCTCTATCATTTGTGCTGGGAGTTATCTACTGCCT
This sequence comes from Irena cyanogastra, assembly GCA_013397155.1. Lineage (NCBI taxonomy): Eukaryota > Metazoa > Chordata > Aves > Passeriformes > Irenidae > Irena > Irena cyanogastra. The sequence goes on along the minus strand of VWZV01013513.1, from coordinate 723,934 downwards.
TCCCTGGGCTTTTGTTGCTCTCAGGAAAAGCAATGTCTCAGTCAAGGTCACGCCTTTCCTGAGCTGTAGCAAACACAAATGGGTCTCACTTTTTGTTGATCTTAAACCATGTAGACTTCCACCTCCGTACTTTTCCACTTCTGCCCTTGGTCCCAAGGTTTCTTGGCCCAGGCTACATTGTGCAAACCCATCATGAGGTGGCACCACAAGATTGCCTTTCTTTTTATTTTGCTGTTCTAAATCTTCTTCCTTTACTCTTACTGGGCCCAGCAGTCCTCTTGGTTTTTGACCCATTGCTGCCCCTTGCCACTCAGCTGATGTTTGCCCTGGCTCCAAAGCCAGGTGAGACAAAGCAGCTGTGCAGAAAATGGCACAGAGCCTCAAAGGGTTAAGGCCAAAGGGATGGATGGGTGATGAGAAGGACTATCTGTTATTTGAGGTACAGATTTTCTCCTTTTTTTAAGGAGCAGTGAACATGCCTGAGAGGAGACTGCAATCTGCCCTGTGGTGCTCCCTAGCCCTTGCTGCCTTTTTCTCTGCTTCCTGGAGTAGCTACTGATCAGGGGACGCCTCTTGCCTGTTCTGGCCTCTCTCTGGCTGTGTGAGGGCAGACAGAGGCTGCCTGGCAGAGTCAAGGAGCACAACTGAGCCAAGAGGGTATTGGATCTCTTGGATGCTGTTGACCTCAGCCAAAACAGAGCCTGTCCTTCTGCAACAGGCATTTTGCAAACACACTTGTTAGATTTCTTATGCTCTCCAAATGAAGTGCTGGTGCTTCTTGCATGGAGAATGCACACAATCTCCATGCTGTCCTTTGGATGATCAGTGGGGTGAAGCAGGTCAGAATGGCTCAGCTTTGATACTTGCTGGGAAATCAACTCTCTAATATTTTGAGTGAAGATGAGAAGGTTTGGAGCAAGTTGACAGATAGGTGCTGTATGAGACTGTCCCTTAGACACTGGTGTACCAAAGTCTAGGTCCAGACCCAAAGGATGCCTTGGGGAACCTCAGATCCAGGTTTCACCATTAGGTCTCACAGACTTACATCTAGAGAAGATTCATAGAAAGCTTTTGAACACAACGATCCTCTTCCCAGCAGCTGCTTAAACTTCAAAGGTGATCTTCCTTTCCTGGACTGAGCTGTTGTGTTAAATTGAATTTCATCCCTTGGAGATCTCTCTGTCAAATGCACACTCTCACATTATGCTTTTCTTCTCCACTGTTGCTTTTCATAAAACAACCTTTTTGTAAATGGTCTTTGTTTCTTATCTAGAAACTTGTCTGCCACCATAGTTCAGAGCTGCCCTTTGGGGGTAGAGATTCCTTTTTCTCTTGCACGCTCTTTGTTTCTCTTCTCTGCTGGAGGGATTAATTTATAATTTCCCTTTTGCCTCTTTCTGAGCTCTTCTTCTTTTTTTACTCTCCCCTTCTTTTCTGTTTCAGATGAGGAGGGATGACGTGAGGGCATATTCCAACTTGAAGATGTTACAGACCCACAGTGACCTCCTGTGCAGCTGATGGACAGTTTTCAGCCCACGTCTGGAACATGATGCTTGGCAAATGTGACAGTGACCGTGGCACCATCATGCCATAAATGTGCAAGGTACAGCGCAGGTGCGAGGGACGGTGCTGGGAGTGCCAGCCACGCTCTGGCAAGTGTAAAGGTTTGTGGGGGTCTCACAGAGATACCTTCTGCTGATGACAAAATCTGTTTTCTGGTCTCAGAAGTGGACAATAGCTGGCATTGGCTGTCAGCCTTTCCTCATGGAGCACCTGATGGTGTGACAGTTAGGGCCTGAGGCATGATGGCAAAGTGACATCAAGCCCCAGGGCGGTGGGCTGGAGAAGACAGCACCTTGCCAGCCCTGGGACACATGGGTGAGGTCAGGAGTGGAGCTCCATGCTGGAGCAATGGGACAAGGGATCTCTGGGAGGGAACTGGTGCTCATCCTGTGAGCTGTGCAGCTATCAGGACCAGTGCATCAGGAGGCATCACAGGATCTGACTGCCAGCACCGTGGCTGGGAACACTGGGCTGGGTCTGAAATGCATTGGCAGATCTGTGTGAGGAGCTGTGCTTAAGAGCCACAACACTGAATCATTTCCCAGAAATCCCCTGTCAGTCTAACCATAAACACCAGAGTGGAAGGTGGGGACGTGTGTTTCTTCAATTTCCGACAACAAAGCAAGCATAAAGGGGATTAGGAAGACAGTGCTGGGGGAAAAGAGAGAGAGATTTAGTAGGGAAGGGAACATTAAGATTTAGATGGATAAAATGCAGATTGAAGTTGTTGGGCCAGAACAGAAGAACTTCTCAGTCTATATATTTAGCTCAGTGAGGTATATAAACAGAAACCTACAGCCAGCTCAGCCACTTCTCCCCCAGTGGAGTGAGTCATCAGCCCTTGGATCTAAAGTTAGGTTCACGTCAGAGCTAACACACTCTCTCTCTCTCTCTCATTTTATTTTTCTCTTTCTGTTTTGAAGGATGTAGGAAAAGCTGGACACTGTCTCCTGGAAGCAGCAAACATAAACCCATAACAGCAACAGATGCAGGACCTGATGCCCTACCTGGGAGCACTGTGACAAATACTGCTTTCTGTCTGACTGCTCCTCTTCCTTGCTGCATGCCTGGGGATGAGCTTAGACAACATGCAGCCATGGCTAATTTGAGCACACAGTGGACCCAGCTCCAAGGGATTTTGTGCACTGTGCAGATGAACTGGTGGACGGAATGGGCTGCACAGCCATTCCTGTGGCCACAGCAACAGGATTCTCCATGTTTGGCTCCCATATGCCATGCAGAGGAGCAGGATCTGCAGTCAGGGCTGTCAGAGAGGCTGGGGCTGGGTCAGCCTGGCAGGATGCAAGATGATCCCTGTGAGACTTGGCTGGAAGACTCATTTAAATCCAGTGTGGGTTGCTGCCTGGTGGGCTCAGCCCACAGCCACCTGCAAACCTGCAGAGGGGAGGGCTGCATCTCACTGAGCTATCTCAGCAGTCTCTGCTTTGATACGGCTCCCCCTTTCCTGCTTCTTCCCTCTCCCCTGGTCCACCTTCTCAAGCAGTTGCAGTGAATCACATACTTTCCTTACTAACTCACCAGCCAGTCCTGCTGGCTCAGACAGTGATAGGAACAACGTGGCCTTTTCTGTTCCTCTCAAAAATCACAGAGAGGGCAGAGGGGGACCCTTGGAAATGCTCTGGATGAAATGGTGGGGCCAGCTTGTGCCGTGCTCACATCTGGTGTGACCTACCCGCAGGTCACTTCCAACTGAGCCCAGCCGTATCACTCAGGGCAGGTGACAAAACTCTCTGAAAGTGCACTGGGGGTGGAAGATGGAGCCCTGTGACTACTGTGAGCTGCAGGACAAGGAGACCAGCTTCAGTCCCTTCCCTTGTGGATGGTGGAGAGGAGGGCCTTGCTTAGGGAGGGCAGCAGCTTACCAGCCCAAGGCTTGGAATTGCTGCTCTGGAGGGGTGCCTGTGGTGTATGTACCAGGAAGCCCATGGAAATCCCTCCCAGAATGTATGGATGGGGGAGGGTTGTGGGGATGAGGGGGCTCTGGAGCATGAGCTGCCCTGGGCTTGCTCTTGTCACAGATTTGGAGCTGGTGAAGTGTTGAAGAGCATGACTCTATTTCCCCACCCGGCCCCTTTCCCTCTCCCTTCCTTCTAGGCTTGTTGCACATTTTTATCAATTTGAAGGGTTTGTGCGAGTGAGAGTTCAAATGTCTCTTTATCCCTGTGCTGTGGATGTGCTGGAAGGCAAACAGACATGATCCTAGGATGAAGACATGAGAGATGACCCACAGATTGTCCTGAGCGTGTGTTTATGTGCCTCTGTCCTCCTGTGCCCCTCTGCACGTACTCTTCATCTCCCTTGAACATTTTGTTTCTTTCACCTCTCCTTACTGCCCTATTTCTCCACCCTGCCTCACCCTCTCCCTCTCCTGCCCTTCTCCTCCTCATTCTCTTTTTCTCATTTGATATTCATGCATGAATAAATTCAATTGCATTTTTCCCTGTTTCCCCTGAAGGGGCTTGTTGGTGAATTACAGGCATCTGAAATCATATAATGCTCAGATTCATCACTTCTGGGACAGAATTGAAGCCCTTCTATTTCTCGTGAAGGAATAATAGATTATTTTTATGAGGAGAGGGAGTGGTGAGTGTCTTGTGGCTGGTGAGGAAGAAGCCAAGGAAATTAACCTTGGCAGCACAGAGAGGACCTGCTAGCAGAGGGGACTAAAAGGTCAGCCAGCCTCTCCTCCGTTTGCAGGAATGGAGAAGGTATATGAGGGCAGGTGTGTGTATGTGCCTGGGATTGCTGCATGCTCGCTGTGTGGTGCTCTAGTGGGGCTTTCAGGGAGGAGTAAATCTCTTAGGGGACTGACTGCCCAGGATTGGTTGGGGAAGGAGTAGTCTGACACCTGAGTAGTTAGAGGGATTGTCTAGAGATCTGTTTTGGATCTGCCTCAGCCAACTTTTCGGACACTTACATAGTTCTGGCATCACCTCAAACTCTATCGTGGGTCTGTGGTTGTGCCCAGCACCACATCCCCATCACACTGAGAAGCTGAGGTTGGTATGTCACAAAATTCTTCACTTTCAAGGGCTTCCTGCTGTGCATGGGCTCCCTGCTCCTGATGCGAACCTTCCAGTTCATGCAGGACAATGAACTCAGGGTAACCACAACATCTGTGGGGCTGAAGGCGACCAGAGATAGTCTTGCACAGCTCCCATGCAAACAGGCTCTGACCCTGGGCAGGGACAGGTCTGACCACCAGAGAAAATTATTATCCTGGAATAAAATCTCTTTCCAGCTTGTGGAAGATGCGTGGGTACCCCACGGAACTGCAGCCCTGGTCAGAAGCTATAAAAAAAGATAGGCTGGACTTGTCCGGGGAAAAGCTACTTTTCATGGAAGCTATTAATCTGGTAACTTTTGATGCCCACAACATTCATGTTGTTTATACCACTGCTCTCNTTTTTTTTTTTTTTTTAGTGCTTCTGGAGCAGCCTGAGGATCCTCTAAGGGATGAGTTTACCTTTCAGGAAAGGTAACAAGGTTAGACACTTTAAAAACCACGAAAGTGTCGCATTAAAAGCGGACAGCAGCCGTTGTCTTTGTTCAAAAGACTTTTAAGGGCCTCGTGAGAGACAGTGATGGTGCCAACTACATTGCTCAAGCTCCAAGGAGCCTGGATTATGTGGTGTAAGTGGCTAGAGGCTCCTTGACTTCTGCCTCAAGTCCCTGGCACAGCAAAACCAAGCCACACAGAGATGAATTGAGAGGAGAGGATATTTACAGGATGTTTTTCACCCTAGGTGGTGAACAGGTGTGAGCTACCTTAAGGTAAAACCAGAGTGGTCCTGACTTTACCAGAAGGTGGGCTTGGTCCGTTGCCTTCCTGTGGAGAGTTAACATCCGAGGGCCTGTTTCTCAGTATGATGAAAGTGCTTGGTTTCCCAGCCATTTTTAGTTTAGATGTGTTAATTACCTTGATCCAGCTATTCTAGCCATGCACTGCAAAGCCTGTGACAGCTGGAGTGGACATCATCTTGGTGAGGAAGGTTTGGAGAGGCTTTGTGGAGCCCTGCAAGGAAGCAGAGGAACTTCTGGGCTGCATCGTTGTGTCATACCCTAGCTGGCAGTTGGGCATTTTTTTTTAACTTCTTATTTACAATATACGCCCATAGTAGAAGCAAAAATGTCTCCATGTCTTATAACACGTGGAATTTTAGTGATCTGAACAGGAAAAACCCGTGAAAAGCCTTAAGGACTATGATGGCTTCTTCCAGTGTCTCTTTCCCAGAGCTGACTTGGGATCCCCAGCAGGAGAACTGAAGGTTGATGCTTCAAGAATGGGGGGCCTGTGCTCACGTGGGGTAGGGCTGCTCAGCCACAGAATGGGACCAGTGAGGGCAGATGGCTGTGCTGGCCCTCCATTGGATGAGGCTCAGAGGGGGCTGTACTCTGTTCTAGCCACTGGAAGGTGGGATTCCTGCACATTATCCATCCCTCTCATTTCCCCCTGGCTTCACAAAATGCCATGGAAAACTAATTTGCAGAGAGTTGCTCCCACCCCCTGAGTTCCAGTAACAGATCTGGGAGTAGGATGGGGCGGAGAGGAGGGATTGGTTTTGAGGGAAAGACTTTGTGGGGGAGGGTTGTTTGTTAATTTTTTTAACTCTTCCCAAATGATAATTCTCTAACGTGCTTGATCTGTGACCTGTGGAGGGACGCATCCTTAAAAGTTTAAGGAAAGGCAAGCATGCTGAAGCCAGTGTCCAGCAGAAAAGGAAGGATGAGTGGGCTGAAGGCAGGGGCAAACCAGCTATCCTGAGACCCCACCGTGGATGCAGGTGTATGATGGTGTGCAAGGAGATTCCTGCCTTTCCTCCTGTGTTGTAAGAATTCCTGCATTCTGTGCCTCTAATTGTAGGTTCCCCTAAAGACATTTGGTGTCACTGTAAGGACGGTGTTTCGCTCTCCCTCTCTGCCTGTACAGTTATTCTCTCTCTCTCTCTCGGTGCAGTTCGCTCCGTAAGCTGTTGGTGAACATACCATGAGACAGAGAGAGAGCCAGACAGACAGAAACCACACACCAGCCCTTCCTCCTCACTTTCCCACCATGGAATAGCTTACCTTGCCCTCACCCACACCTCTATCACCTCTCAGCCTCCTGCAATTGTTTTGACCCTCTCTCTGGTCTTTTTGGAAGGAAGCTTCTGTCACTTCTTAACGCCACCCGCCTGGAAAAACACACGGAGGCAAAACCCCCCAAGCCCTCCTGTGAAGGAAGAGGTCCTTTTTTTTAACCTCTTTTTGTTTGCTCTGACTCCAGAGCTTCAGACTCCAGCCTGAGCAGCCACAATTTCTTACCATGTATTCTCCTTTTAAACCATCTCCTTCCTGCACACGCTCAGTCCTCGCAGGCACGGATCTAACACAACTCCCCGCTTCTCGCCGGCAGGTTCTTTGCTCCCCATCACTCAGCTGATCCTGATCTTTTTTCTCCTGTTCTCCCCACCCCGGGCACCGAGGTGTGTGTGTCTGCGTGTGAGCGTGCCTGTGTGCAAGGGGGGGAGGTGGGGGGCCCTTTTTTTTTTTCCTTGGTGGGGGAATTTTTTCAAAGCATCTTCATTATTGTTTTATTTTGCTTCTCTGACTTGGAGACTTCTCCCTCGGAGATTTCCTTTCCATGCAAAGGTAGGTGAGACGCATGCACACCTGGCTAACCTTGTGTCTGTCTCGTTTTGCTGTCCTTTTAATAGAAAACTTGCGCCCACCCGTGTACCTGCATCATTCCCGTTCTGTTTCATACCTGTTTCCTCTCTGGCAGAAGTGAAAGCTGAGGGTAGACATGTCTGTAATGTGAATAATTCTGTCTTTCCAGAGAGGAAAGTTGTTTCTGTGTGCATGTCCGGCGGTGCGTGTATGTCCGAGTGCAGTGCCCATGTATGTGAAGCTGCCTCTGTTTACCCAACAAGTAGCAATAATTGATTTTGGTGTGTGTCTTGGGCAGTGGTGGTGGCAGAAAGGGAACAACTGTGTGTCCGGTAGTTCATGTCCATGAGCAATTGCAGCAGGGAATGTGTATCTCACAGATAATCAGCAGCTCTTTATACATGACTGTAAATGATACAAGGAGTGTGAATAATTCCAGGAATTTCAAATTTAGCCCTCGTTAGTTTGTTCTGTTATGATGGGGAAGGATGGTGGGAAAGAGGGAGGGTTACAAAATCTCCTCCCTGGAGAGGTAACTGCCCGAGAATTGTAAATATGTAACTTTTCCTAAAACCTTCTCACTATTTAGGGTCTTCTTGGGTTTGGGGTATTGTTTTGTTTTGGTTTTTTTTCGAAGCAAGAGTTCGGTCTTGGATTCAGGTTTCCTAAATTGTCTTTTCTTATTTTGTTTATGGTTGTTATTGCATTTCAATTGCATGTGCAACATCCTGAAAAGGGATATGGAATAGGATGTACTTTAATATAGCAAAATGCATCATCTTCTGTACATCACTGGAAGCTGTTGGCTGGAGTCAGGGGGTGGAGTGGGGTGGAAACAGAAGAATTAAAAAAGAAGAGAAACAGAAATAATGTTAGACCTTGTTGACCGGCAATTATCAGGCATATTTTCTGCCAGTACTGGTTTTCATAACCCTCTCGATGATTACCTTTTGCTTCTTGGTAACAGCAGCTGTGTGAAAAGTACCAGTGGCTTTAAAAAAATAAAAAGCCAGAGAGAAAAAAACCCCCAAATATATATAATTGGCCTGCAAATTATTGCAGAGAAAAATGGTAAACACGTAAAGCAGAACTTGTTGTGCATTTTCTCTCTGCTAATAGGAAGTGTTTATCTCATTGATCTGGGGGTTGCTACTGGCTCTGTGTCCCTGTCGCTTAGAAGACTGCTATGTAAATTGTCAGTTGTTTCTGTGTGCTATTGCGGAGCTCCTGGTCTGAGATTTGGGCTGGTGACTGAGGATTTACCATCTCAAAGAAGAAAGGGGTCTGCTGACCTCCCATCTCACTTACCCCTCAGTGTTTTAACTCTGACACGTAAGCTTCTCTGTCAGTGGAAAGAAATCCTCAAGCAGATTCTTTTCTCAACACCCTACCTGCAAAGAAACTTTTGATTGAGAGTACTGCAAATGGAATCCAAGAGCCTCATTTCTGCTCCTCTTTCCCTTTATATTTTAAGGACACCTTCTGAGCATCTCTCTCCCAGCCAGCACTGCCCCATCCCTGAGGTGTGGGCAGGCACACAGCTTCAGGCAGGAGGCAGCTGCCCGCTGCCTGCGAGGGACTGAGAGCATTTATTCCTCTCTCCATTAAAGAACATAATAGTTTCATGGTATGGGCACTGGATGTGAGCTTCCTCAGAAGGGCAGCAGTGCATGCCATGCCATGCCATGCCCCATGTCAGTGAGGTTCTGGTGCCACGATCCTCTCCCAGGTGAGCTGGGAGGCAGGCAGGGATGGAGCCTGGGCATCGCATGGGATTGCATGCCCACTGCCAGGGTGCTTGCACCAGGCTGGCCAGGCAAGGGTGCAGTACCCGTTTGGGAAAGCCTTGGCCCTGACTGCAACAGGAAGGTGGGGAAAAGCAGCTCTCCTGCAGATCTCACGGAAAGCTGTGTCTAAACACTGGCCACCTCGATGCACCAGATGATGCACACGTGCCTCACCATGAGACCTGGTAGTGAATATCTCAGAGGAGAGTCAGGGGGACAGAGAAGAAGCTTTGATCTGCCACATCTAAGGGGTTTGCCTTGTGAAGCCTGGATCAATCTGACAGTGCCTATTATAAAGAGGGTTATGCCAACCTGTCTCATGTTTTATCTTTCAAAATCTCCCCTTGTTGCTGCCCTGGGAGTGTTTTCAGGCTGTGGATCTGGCTGATGCAGGGCCAGGACATCCACAGCCATCAAGGGAGTGAGGGGAAGCATTATGTGAGGGGCATGCTGTCTCACGAGGAGCTCAGTGCTTGCCTGTGGGTGTTTCTAGGTAGGCATGGTGGCCTTGGCTGGGGTATGAGGAGACCAGCTGGGCTTCCTTGAGTCTATCACAGTGCACCTACAATGCTGGGTGAGCTTTCCTGTGTCCTCGCTCTCATCCTCACCAAGAGTAGCACCTTCTTTTACGGTCCAGTCCTGAGCAACCTCAAGGTGCCAATAATGCACCCGTGCCCCAGGCTGCAGTTCTGGCATCTCCTCTAGTCCTGGGCTTGCTTGCTTCCTTCCTTCCACCAACCCACTTCCCACCTGGCTGCATCTCTGCTGCCTGATCCAGTTTTGGAGAACCCATGTGTCCATGGCCAGTGTGACATGGTGCCAGCCTACAGCCCTGTTTAATGTTAAAGCCCTGCCCTGTCCCATTGACAGCAAGGCACACCAGGAGGATGTCCCACACCAGGAGGATGTCCCACACCAGGGTGGCTTATGCTGAGCCCTGGTCACCTCTGATTTTGGGAAAAGCCTGCAATTCCAGGCTGTGCTGCAAAGGAGCCACATGCTTGGTCAGCTTTTTTTCCTAGTGGAAAAAAAAATGTTGAAACTAATTTTTATTCATTTTTCTCAAAGAAAACAAGTGTCTACAGCTGGAAACTCATGAAAAAAAAAGCACACACAGTGTTAAGAGTCTTTAAAAGAATGGGGCACTGATTTAAAATAAATTTAACCTTTTATTAAATTGAAGTCCCAGCCCTGCACATTCAAGCGAGCAGGTGAATTTCTGCAGCTGCCCAGAGCCTTACTAGAACCTCTGAGACCATGGATGGGTTCAGAAATCAAGTGGTACAGGTGTATCTGCGAGATCATGTAGTACCGTTTCTTAGTTATATTTTAATAAAGTTGTTAGATGGGATAATGTAGGGCTGATTTGAAGGGTGTTCAAGATCTGTAAAACCTCTTGGAAAGTAGAAATTTCTTGTTGGTTATGCAGAGGTACATAGTTGTTTATAATGACCTAATATAGGCAGCTTCCTTACTTTATTCATCTGTGTCTGAAGTGCATACCTTGAAGCTCTTAGAAATCACATAGTGGTTTGAAAAATGTCTTATACTGATACAAAATTTATTTAAGCCCTCTAATCATAACTCAAATTGCATAAATCAACCCAGTAACTTGGCAATAAACTCGTTCTCCCGGTACTTGTCAGGCCTTGGTGTTTGAAGCACCGCAGTGTCCCCTGAAGAGCAATCAGCCCAGTGTATCAGGGACTAATTGCAATGAGGAGGTGTCAGAAAATGCCTTCTTTCTTGCCTTGAACTGGAGGTGTGTGCTGCTGTGGTGGTACAGGAGGGAGGTGGTTTCTGGGCCAAGCCAGCCTCAGTCACCAGGGGCTTCGCAGATTCATACCACTCCTTGCAGGCTGTGGGTGAGTGGACATGCTGTGGGCTCCTGGTGTGGATCCTGCTTGTTGGTGTTTTCTGCAGTAGCCTGTGCTTCCCAGCACCTGCAGAATGCACTGCAGAAGCCCTGTCTCTGTGTGATCAAGGCAGGATTGGAAGGGTGCCTTCGAAAGCAAAGGTTGTTACCCTCTTATCAAATGTGTGTGTGTGTGTATTAAAAAAAAAAAAGTATCGAGGGTACCGCTGGTCTCTGCTTCTGACATAACCATTATCTGTAGCACTGGTACCACGTCCTGCTCTGTTGTGCCTTGATGTAAAGCTCCATGGGGGCATCCCTGGAGGGCAAGCAGAGGGAATATCCTTATGATGCTACTAGATTTGGGGCTAGGGCCGTGGGGTTGAACAGGAGGGAGAGGAGCTGCTGACCTGTGCTGTTGGTAGCTGGTGAAGTGACAAATGCCAGGGATTTTGCTGCTGTGATGTGACTGCTGAAAGTTCTTGTCTGGTATGATCATTGGGATGGGGGGCAGAGGGTAGGGAAGGTTTATATTTCCTTTCTCTGAAGTGTCAGAGTTTGGCCACAGCCACAAAGACACTGCTGTATAGAGACCACTAGTGGAGTTAGTTGTGTTAAACCGTTCTCAGGTGTTGGCTTAGTGTGCTTGTCTGACAGGCTCAATTAAGTTGCTATCCAGGACAGAGGTTAGGAATGGATTTTCCTGCAGGTCTGACTGTCAGGAGTGGATGGGATCCTGTTTCTGCTGCTGCATGTGTGTGTTTGCAGATATATGCATGTGTATACAAGTGTGCAGTGTGCCCAGCACTATCTTGCATCTCATCTCTGACTGGGGACTTTTGGCAATGTTGATGTCCTCAATTGACTGTCTTCTTTGGGCATTTTGTTCCCTTATTTTGCCTTTAAACCCACTCTGAGTTTGGCAGTGGGGATGGATGGAGGTTGGGAGCAGAGTAACTCGTTATGGACTCTTTCAGACTGGGTTTTCTGGCAAGGCTGCAAGGATTTGGCTTGGACCGTAGGGGTCCATTTCAGGTCTGTGGTCAGATATGCTTGCACTGGTGTCTCTGCTGCTTTTCAGTGATTGCTATTCAAGCAACTGTCCCAGCTTTGCTTTTTTTCCCCCTGGTGACAGCAGGGAGAGAAGGGGACTTTTAAGCTTATGCAAACGAGTAGCAGCATCAGTAATCAAATCATGTGGGATGCAGAGGAACCATCACAAGGTCCTGGTCCATCTATTGACCTGAGATTGAACAGCCTGTAGGCTTTTGCAGAAGAGTTAGCAACATGTCTCTTCTCTGCTTCTAGAAGATTCCCATCTTCAGAGCTACATTTCTTTCCCATATCCTCTCTGCTTTCTGGAGGCAGAGCCTGGGGCATCATCACACTCCACATAGCTTTAGCTCCCTTCCTGTTTTTGTTTTTCCAAGAGTTAGTTTGCTCCAAATGCATAGCTGTGTTTATGCAGATTATCTCCTTTGGAGAGATTGAGGGGGAGCAATAACTTCTATGGAGGAGAGAGGTTGTAGATGTAACCCTTGATGCTCCCCAAAGCTCTTCATATTGTGTTCCCTTTAGATGTGCTGCTTACTGTCTCCACCTCCCCATTTCCATTTTCACCCCAGGGAATCTCCTCTCCAGATGTGAGTGGTGACAGCGAGTTGGGAAAAAGTCTGGAGGTGGGATGAGGATGCTTGTGCAGAAGTGGGAAGTTGCATTCAGTTCTGTGCTGTGATAGGGACCAGGGAGTCTCCTGGGGTCTCCCCACTCCTTGTATGCTGCTGTTTTCCTGTTCCCACTCACTCCAACAGGTCCTGAGGGGACACTGGGTTGGGCTGGGCACTGGGATGGAGACAAAAGAGGTAGAGAGGTTGATACAGGAGGGATGGTGTGAAACAGCAGAGCTTCTCACTGTTGGCTTAGCCTGTGTGGGAGCAGCCCCAGGATGCCCTTTTCCATCCACTTGTACAGGTGTGATGCTGGCAGCTGCAGCACCGGGCACCTGTCCTTGTGGTGGGCAGGAGCTGCAGCTCTGATCTCCCAGCGTGGGCTTCTCTCGGAGGCACAGGCGCGGTATTTGCACATCTTGTCTTTCCTGCTAGCCCTTTGGGATCTGGATCCCGAAGGGCTAAGAGTATGAGGATGACCTCAAAGCCATCACTGCTGGCAGCCTATGACGCCACTATCTTCATCATCCTCATCTGACCGTTTTAATTGCCATGTTCATTGCTGACCTGAAGGAAGGAGTAAACAGCACATTAATGACTTCCCCGGGTGATGATAAACCAGGTTTTTGCCTGCCGGTGGAGATGCAGTAAAATAACACAAACGGAGCTAGTAAGGTCAGAAAGATGGGCAGAAAAAAACTTAATGAGATTAATCTTAGGAAAAATGCAAGCTAATGTGTCCGGAGGCGATCAAAAATCTGAAACATGGGGTCTGAAGACCTGGTGAGGGGCAAGGAAAGGACGGCCCAGGCCACAAGACCGAGACATGACGGTAGACGGCACATCAGACGTGGACTCGCAGCGTGACGGGGCCGGCAAGAGACGCGGGGCTGGCAGCCCGGCGCTGCGGGAGGCGGCACTTGGCACATCCGTGCCGGCACAGCGCTGCTGGGCGAGAGGCGGCTGCCAGCGAGAGCCGCACGGAACCACCTCGGGGCTAAGGAGATTAATTTACGAGCAAGGATTAAGTGCTAAAGATGTGCGGCTCGGCTGAGCGGTGGTTTTAAGTGAGAGGACATGACAGGAATTCTCTCACGTGAAAGGTGTCCGTGTGCACGAGGAGGAGGCATCGCTGGGAGCTGTGCAGACCAAAGCGGCGCACGGGGAGAGCGGGGCAGGTTTGAAAGGGAAAACACTGACTCTGGGGCCAGAGTCCCCACACAGACGGATCTGTTGCAGGATGGAGTCATCCCCAGAAGGAGATTTTTAGAGTATGTTCACTTGGAACACCAAAAATGAAAATGTTTTGTTGAAAACAAGTATGCTTATTGTCTGGGAAGCAATGGGACAGGGTTAGGGTCTTCAGCAGCACTCACCTCTGGGTCTCAAACACTCCACATAGTTAAGGTCAGGTAATGATTTTTCAATGGGAAACTTCTTTCTCCTCTGTATTGCCTACACCCAAAGTGACCATATTACTCCTATGCCTTTTCTTCTCTCGTCATTTACTTTTTTCCCTCCATCTCTCCAGCAAAATTTTTACTGCTCTCCGTAACAGTTCCTGTGGCTTGGCCAAAGGCTTCTTAGCAATGCGAGCAGATCCCCGCTTTGCTGTGCCGGGGGGGCAAACAGGGTGGGGCTATCCCAGTCACAGAACAGCAAAGTGATACATTGGACATTGACTGTGATGATGAGGGTGGGAGTGTCCAGGAGATCGGGGCTTGCTCTTCCTACAGCTGTGGAATGCTGCCTGCAGTACCGGTTGAAGGCAGGGTATTTTTGAGACTTCAGGACAGATAGTTTGCTTATTTTGTCCTGTGCTGGCTGGACTGCTCCTTCCTCTGCTCAGTGGGACGCAGGAATTTCTTCTGCTCCCTGTCCTTAACAGGAGGAGGGGTGCAAAATGACCAGGGTGAAGAGGGTGAGGCTGTAGGATAGAGGATAATAGCATGTGTGGAAAGAGGGCACAGCAATCAGTCAGCATGCAGCTGCAAAGGCAACAGGTCATGAGCATTCGACCAAGGCAGGGAAGCTGGGAGACCTTGGCTCTGGTGTAGCCATGGATGTTGTGCTTCAGGGGTGTGTGGGAACACCAGCCACTGTGAGCAATGGATTCGGGCACCGCTTGGAACACTCCCTGCTGGCTTTCTGCCATGTCCCACTGCATTTGGAGGTGCTGAGATGATGGAGATGTAAAAGCTCATGTTTCAAATTAAGTGCTAAGAAAAGTGACCCTGTTCCTTATTGGCACTCGTACAGCCTCACACACACACAGGCAGATGAGAACAGGTGCTGCCTCACACGAACAGGCAGAGAAGCATGCCAGTGCCAGCTGAACACAAACACAGAGGGAGCTGGGTACCACTAATTATATTGTACCACGACAAACGCTCCAAATGTGAAACCTGTATGACTAACACATCCCTGCAGCCAGACGCAGGCATCAAAGGTAACGCTTGCCAGTTATAGCAACAAACAAACGCGGGCTCACCGCCGTGCTCAGCTGAGCACCCTGGGAGGTTCACACAGCTCCTGAGCGGGGTCACCCACACGCGTTCCTAAAGGTTACACACAGTCAGAGACCTCCTCAAATAAGTCTGAGCCTGTCCAAAGCTGGCTGCAAAAGCCGTGCCCCGGGACACTTTGGATGGATGTTTGGAGATGATAAATAAATATGTGTGCCTCAGGTGCTGCTCCAGCTGATGGGACCATCTTGCTCTCCCCTGCAACACCAGCTGGAGGTTGTAATTTTTGTCCATCTCCTGCAAGGGTGTTAGCAGGACAGGGTGGCTGCTGTGCTTCCTGCTGCTTCTGAGTAATGGGTGACTGATGGTGATGGATGGTTTGGAAAGGACTTGTGTGCCTCAGAATGGGAGGTGCTGTGTGTACGTTTAAAGGAAATATACTCTGCACTTTCATTTTTGGTGTGGATCCCAGTGTTGTCTGTGTGAGCAGTGTGCAGGCAGGAAGGAACAGCTCTGAGGCAGTGTGGGCTGGCAAGGGATACAGGGTTAGGGATGATGGTGGGGAAGGTGAGCTCTGAGGATGGTCCCACGTGAGTGTGGAGTTGTATTCCGCTGGACTCTGGGTGGATCCCCTCCAGCACTGGGATAGTGCTCTGGGGACCTCTCTCCCCTATTTCCCTCTTCTGTCTGTCTGCAAAAGGCCTTTTCACTGTCAAGCTGCAATAGTCCAGAAAGTGGTGCATGAGCCTTGTAAAGATCCTATCAGCCCTCCCTCTGCCAAGGGGGCAGTGAGGAGCTGGGAGACTGCTTTGGCTGGAGGGTGGTGCCTGCAGGACACCTTGGGCTGGCTTGCTTATGGCAGGTCATGGCACTGACAGCCCTGGGACACTGGCTGCAGCCCTAAAGGGGGGGGGTGTGTCTGAGCAGAGACTTCTGCAATGCATGCCAGGAGGTGACATCGGCCTTTTTGGACAGACACCCCTAATCTGTAGCACTTCTCCTGTGTTGTAATATTTTCTTCTTGTATTCTAACCAATTTCCACTTCTCATTAAGCCCACAACTTCTCTTGCTGTTTTAGAGCATCCTTCTCCCTTCCTCCTCAGTAGTCTGGCAGGACCAGGTGCTTCTGGGGAAGGGTTGAGCCAGAGGCTGTCAGCTTCTCTTGCGCTTGCCAAGGCAATGAGCTCCCTGCCAGCACACGTGTCCAGGGCAGGTGTGTGTGCCGGATGCAGCACCAGTGGGTGCTCAGCTCGGGATGGTGGTGGTTTTAAAGGGTCCTTGGGCACGGGCAGTGCAGACTTAAGACCTGGCTCCACAGAAGGGCTTGGCACGGGCTGTGCAGGGAGAGAAGCAGGAGGAGCTGCCAGCCCACAAATAACTTCCCTTCCCCTGGGAGGGAAGTGCAGCTGGTGCAGCATCACTCCTCCAGTGGTATGTGACTTTTGCAGGGGAATGTTTTTGTGTATTTGGGGGATATTTGGCCAGAAAAATCCAGGGTGGGGAGGATTTGATTTTTTTCTGATGGGTCTGGCCTGCCACACCAGCTGAGGTTAGGCTTGCCTGAGCAAAAGGCTGAGTGAGAGGAATATGCATCTGGACACCCCATGACCCTCATCTTGTATCCTTGTCCGCCTGTATTGCCCTTGTCACAGTAAGCTGCACTTGCACAAAGGGGAGGTTAGAGGCATCCCAAAGACAAATTCTGGAGATTTATAATTCTGTTGAGTCTTACTATAACTGCCTTTTATCTGGGTAGGAACCCTCTCCATTGATGCACATTTTTCTGTGTATGCAGATAAATGCATTTGCCAAACCCATTCCTCATTTTGATTTAAACAGGGCTCCCCTGGGTTGAAATACTGTAGCAGGCTGACTCCAACCAAGTTACAGAGCAATGCTACAGCAAGGGAGGGCCAGTGATTGCAAGCCCGGAGAAAATACTAGTGTTGCATGAGTTGCAGCCTGACCAAAATAGGGGAAACAGCTGATTCCAACCTCCACATCTGAAATGGTAGTGGAGACAACACTGGACCTATCTCTGGCAGAAAAACCACTCTACTCTTCTTTGAAGTTGAGATGGGAGGACTGACAATGTGAAGAGCTCGGAAGTGCCCCAGTGCTTGATTTTCCCCTCTCTCTCTTTTGACACAGAGTATGAATCCTGCTTAATGTAGGAAATACATCGTGATCACAGCCTTGGGAGGCAGAATAGGATTTAATCTCAGGAAGGTAACGGGTATTACTCACGTCTCCAGTGGAGCAGCTGTCATTCAAGGACTGTATTTAGCTTCGGGACTTTCAAAGGGATTCACCTGGCCCGTGTGTCCATATGAGCCTTAATGAGTCAATCCTAGCTACACAAATTAGAGTGATGAACTGTCTGTGATATATACGCTACCCAGTTTGTGCATGTGTGTTTCACATGGGCAGAGCAGCATCCCTAAGTCCCAGCTGCATCTAGCAGTGGTGGGATGAAGAAGAGGCCCTGGATGCTTGCTGAAGGGAAAGCAGGGAAATGCTGATGAGGTTGTTTCTCCTATTCCTTTTCTCAGTTGTACTGGTAATTATGAAGCTTTGTATGCTGCAGTTTGGAGCTGTCATGCCCTCATCAGTGTGCATGCTCTGAGCACCATAATAAGTAATTCCTCCTGGCTGTCTCTGCTAATCTTTCTCCTCTGTGCTGTAATGGGAGGGAAGTTGGGCTCAGCCACCGCATGTTAATAGCCTGCAAGGGAGCCAGCTCAGAGCAGGCAATGGGGAGCTGGTGGGAATAGGGAATGGAAGAAGGGATACAAGCAGTTGCATGACTGCCCAGAGTCAAAAATCTGCTGAAAGGTTTTTTGAAAACAGTAGTGATAGACGGTGAGAAGGATGCACTGGCAATTTTTTCACAGGGTTTTAAAAATTATGAACAGCATCCCAAAGCCAGTCAGGAGACACAGTATCTGTTCTTTCCAATAGCTGCAGGCCTTTGGGATAATGAATTCGAAGAGTCTCTCTGCTATCCCCTAAAGGACACTGTGTCTGCCTTCTAAACCCCTGCACTTGCTGCTCTTTATTCTGACAAATACCAAGCCTCGAAGAACAAGCAAAGCTTTGGATCAAAGTGTGCGTTGGAAGCAGGAGGCTGAGAAAACAGGATGGGTAGGCAGAGGTTTCAGAGTCTCATCTGGGAATGATGGGGCACTGCAGCCTAAGGTGGAGTGGCTGGCAAGCCTGACAGATGAATGGTGTGGAGAGCATCAGAGATCATGGATCCAGCAGCATGAACATCAACAGGGTCACGGGCTGAAATGTCAAGGGTGCATTGCTAAGGCAGAGCAGGGTCAACAGAGCTGCTCACAGGCTTTGTGATCCTAAAGTGAAGAGAGCTGAGACAAGTGCCAGGGAGGGTAACGTATGGTCCGTATGCGAGGAGACGAGGTCTGGACAGACACATCCTTTCCTGCTGCTCATCTCTTTCTGCACTGCAGTGTGTCTGAGGGCTCTTGTGTGGCTTTTAAATCTGTGCTTGCAGCATGGGCACTCCAGATGGCTGAACATGCCAGCAGGGTGAAGGGAAGAAAACAGGTAGTCATTGGCCAAGCTCTCTTCCCTAAGAGTGTCTGTGTAACACTCCTCCAAAGCCAAGCCTTGGAGTTTATTTAATTCCCCTCAGTTTGACAAGACACTTCCACTCTGCTATTGAATGCACAGCACCCAGGCAGCAAAGTGATGTATTTTATCAAAAGTTTGGTGCTCTGTAGTGCACAGGAGTGTTGTGGTTCAACCCTGGGTGGCAGCTAAACCACACACAGCTGCTTGCTCACTACCCTCCAGCTGGAATGGGAAGAAAATCCCCCAAAAAAAGAGTAAAAGGGAGAAAAAGGCAGAAAAGTAAGATAAAAGCAGTTTGATAGGTAACACAAAAGTTGTGCACTCAAGTAAAGCAAAAAAAGGAATTTATTCACCTCTTCTCACCTGGGCAGGCAGGTGTTCAGCCCATCTCCAGGATAGCAGGGCTCCATGATACATAACACTGACTTGGGAGTACAAACTCTATCACTCCAAATATCCCCCTTTCTTCCTTCTTCCCCCACCTTTATGTGCTGAGAATGATGTCATATGATATGGAATATCACTTGGGTTAGTTGGGGTCTGCTGTCCTGGCTGCGAACCCTCCCAGCTTCTTGTGCATCCCCAGCCAGAGAAACAAAATCCTTAACGCTGTGTGAGCCCAGCTCGGCAGTAACCAAGTCATTGGTGTATCAACAATGTTTCCAGTACAAATCCAAACCACAGACCTACTCCAACTACCCTGAGGAAAATTAGCCTTCCCCAGCCAAAACCAGCACAGGCTGCCAGTGAGCTTGAGACCTGCTCTTCTCATGCCCACCCATGCTCTCTGACCGTTCTGTTTAGTGAAATAACTTTTGCAGTGTGTGTTCATGGTGTTTCCACTGCTGCAGCACAGGAGAGCTCAACAAGCTCGAGTAAAAGGTGTTTAATGTTAATCTCACTTCTGGCTTGTGTTACAGCTTGCTGTTTGCATGAGTGACTGCTGTGTATGGGTTTGACGTGCACTTGTCCGTGTCAGTCTGATGGAGCCTGTATGATGGTGTGACACAGGGCCAGCCCAGAGTGTCTTTGGAGAGGAGAGCTGGGCCAGCAAAGTTGAACCTGGAGCTGGCAGGACTCTGTTAGGGACTGCAAGGGCAGGATGGCTCTGTTGTGGCAGGATGGGCCCGTACTGTTCAAAACACTGTGCTCTGTTATGGTGCTCAGGCTGCTCCAAAAGAGCTGCCACCATCCTCTGAGATGGTGCTGCACCCTGTCATGGTGTCTCAGGGGCTACAGGGATGACTTAAATGGTGATGGAGAGGAGTAGCCAGAGGAGTCTTGATGGAGAGAGTGACTGGCAGAAAAGAGCTTAAAGCTGCTTCAGGACCAAGTGGTTTGTCATTTGTCAGAGTTGTCCATCCTGCAGCTCTCCCCTGCTCCGGACTTGCTAGGGGAGCACAGATGTGCTGTGCTTTTGCTGCTCATTCCTTGTGGGATTTAATTCTCTTTCTCGCTTCCTCTGCAGGAGTTCTCGCTCGCGGCTGGCATGGCAGAGTATGTCCCCCAGCCTCCCTCCACCTGGCCCGCAGCCCCACAGCCCCCTCACACTTCTGCCATCTGCTCACTGGAGCCTGTGGATCTGGGGATCTCCGAGCAACAAACACCACCGGAGCAGCCACCGTCCTCCCTGGAGCTGGGTGAGGATGAAGAAGTCACCTCCCCAACGGATCCTGAGGTCCCCTACCCAGACTTGGCCCCAGTTGTCTTCTTCTGCTTGAAGCAGACCACCAGCCCACGGAGCTGGTGCATCAAAATGGTGTGCAACCCATATCCTTTCTGAGCTGCCCCTTCTCCCTCCCCGCCTCTGGCTCCCTCCTGCCCCATCCTCCCCTCATCCTGCCCTCCTGGGGTGCCTTGCAGGTAAGGAATAACTTTTATTACATATTTAACAACCTTCTTTGTTCCTTGCTTGTGTTTAAACCGAACCTTTGCTGTTTTAGCATGATCAAAAGCAATTGATTATGAAAGAAGGGACTTCAGAAAGAGCTACTGACAGTCCCAGGCACAGGGACTGGGGAGAGTGAAGATGTGAGGAGAGGTACACTAGAAAGCCTGTTCTTCCCCTTCCCAGCTCCCTGTTTGCCTGGGGCAGAGTAGGATTTGCCAGCCCAGGAGCTTTTCAGAGTGCCATGAACAGTAGAGGTGTCTGAAAATGCAGGCTTTACTGAGAGCTTAGTGAGGGAACCACCACTTCTTCTGCACCCTGATTGCAGGGAAACCTAGGTGACCCCCTGCCTTTCCATTTAGTACATGTCACTGTCCTGCCAGCATCTCGTTGGGATGTCTGGCCAGGAATGAACAGGAGAGTGTGGGCTCCACACAGCCTGGGAGAGGTCTCTGGGACTCAGGCATGTCCTTTCCATGGTCAGCACTCACACACCTGTGTTATCACTCACACTCAGTGCCTTGATGGTGGGAGGGCCCCTGAAGCCCCTGCACAGCAAATGATGGCCACCTGCAGCCCACCAGTGCAAATGATGGCCACCTGCACAGCTCATCACCAGGAGCCTGCCAGCTTTGTGGCGCCTGAGCCAGGAGTGGTATAAAAACCAGGTAGTGAAGAGCTGCTGTTCCTTGGACAGTGAGGTCATTGATGGTGTGGAGGGAATGGAGAAGAAGATGAGTCATCAGAGAGGTTGGTCTGAGATTTTATGTGAATGTTTTTCTACCTGGAAACCTCAACTGGCAGCACTTTCTACCCAGAAGTTTCTTAGTTCCTAGTTAGGTGGGTGTTATCTATAAGGATGCCTATTCTGGTTTTGATGTATGGGCTTCTAGATTAAACCTGAATGTCTGGGCCTACAGCGGAGACTAGCAAAATGTTTCCAAGAGTATTTTCAGCTTTAAGAGCCTAACCCCAGCTGAGGACTTGAAGTAGTGTCAGCAGTAACAGCTGACCTTAAATGGATGAGATTTGTTTTAATTTCAAGTGTAGGTAAAGGTTTGTGTTTGAGCTCTGAGCTCTTGTCTTAAAGTTCAAAAGCCACTGAAGAGATGTTGCAGTCTCAAGCACAGGTTATGGCTGAGAACACATTGGAGATTTAGATATTCTGCTTTCTTTTCTACTGGCTGCTCCATAAAATTTTAAAACTTTGTATTGAATTATGCATTGCTTTTTTATCACTGTGTGCCTCTGCTAGTTATTATGTCCTGGGAATCTTGTCCCAGCATGTGGTAGAACAGGACTCAGAGTAAAGCACGAGACATTTGTGTCACGATAAAAGGCTAGATTTGGGAAGTGAAGGAAGAGTAACAGTGTGGGTTTGGGATGAAGGCTTGCTTTTGAAAGCATGAGGGAAGGAGGTTGTGGTGGAAGAAGAAAAGAGCCTGTCCTTATTGCTGGCTAAAATGTTACTCAAAATAATCCCTCCAATTTGGTATATTGCAAGGAGTTTGCTTTGAGTTGTTGGAACTATTATTCAAGAAATAGGGCTATTTTAGTTTTTAGGTGTTACTTGTGTCCTAGTCTGCAGACAAATGTGTTCTTTGATTTAGAAAAGGACTCTTTCTTACTAGAAACAGGACTAAGAAGGAAAAGCCTCATCCAATCACCTGCTGATGACTTTACATGTGGCTACAGGTGCCACCAGGGAGTGAAGGGCAGTAGTGGGGCTGCTGGTAACCTTCTAGAGGGGTTGTGTCAAATTTGAGGTTTCAGCTCAGCTGTGTGAAGTTGGGAGATTACATGACTAGTGGAGACTGAGAGGTGAGGATCCAGCCCCTCTGCTGATTTCCTTTCAACCCCTTGTGTGCCTCTTTTTGAAAGGCTCATGCAATAAATAATTATCTTTTTTTCTCAAATGAGGGGTTGTTTTTGCACCCTGAAGGCTTTTTACGTGTAATCATATGCTCTTGGGGTTGCATTTTTTTTTTAACAGCACCATAGAAAGGATACATTTATATGGCCTGGTGGCAGATGCCTGGCTGGCAATCAGACCCTTCCTAAGAGATACTGCTATGAAAATCAAATCATATCTTCTAGGCATTGACATGCTTGCCTGCTTTTCATCCTTGGTATACTGAGCTCTTGGGTCTCCAATATGCTTGAGCTCGGGGGGGCAGGATGAATCACTGTCATAGGTCAACACCTGGCCTTTCATGAAGATTCAGCAAAAAGATGGGACATTAATTAAATGTCTATTAATCTTGTGGAATTTTTTATTAGGCTACAGCTTCATGATCGCTGTTATGGAAGCATTGTCAATGAGATTTAAAAAGGAAGCTCTGATAGTTAAGGACTATGTAACTTTTTTTTTTAAGCACGAGGTCATTAAACACCAAATTTCAATTTAGGTAATTGCATTCTAACTACTTAAATCCCCCTCTCTTGGAGATTATTTTTCCTTTTGTGAGCAGTCCTGCAATTTTGTTATGTGCTATTAAACAGCTGCCATATTGCTTTGCTGCAGTGCAGTAATAGGAGAAAGAACCACTTATTTCTTTGCTTTAAAATTGATTCTGGAAGCATGTTAGTGTAGAGATGGGTGATGCTGTCATTGCAAGAGTTGTAGATTCCAACTCCCTTTTAAGAAGAGGACTATGATCCCTGTGCAAGTCCATGTGTTTGTCCCCAAAGGGAGTATTTGCTGTGCTTTTTGCTGTTGTAGTGTGTGGTGAAAAGGAGCCTGATGCTTTCAAGTTTGGTGATTTCCATGTTTTTGGGATGGCTTTACATACAGCACAAGTGAATGCGTGAATAACCTTAGTTTATTGGGAAGCAGATTTTTTTTTAAAATTCCTAATATACCTCATTAGAGACAGGTAAGTGCTGTATCAGCTGGGTATGCAACACAATGCATACCTGGAGCCTGGCTTGTGCCCTGATTTGAAAGCAGTTCTTGTGATGCAACACATGAGCAACCAGCCAGCTGGTTTGTTTAGGTTAATTTGTGCTTTGATGACAGAGAACTGGACCACTTGGAGTTGTAGATTGTGGGGCTGTTGCAGCTACAACATTAACACAGTCCTTATTTGAGACATGGTTATGAGAATGGATAGAAGAATTTTTTTTCTTTTACAAAACCTAAACTCCTAATACAGGATTTGAAGTCAAGCTTGGATGGGGAATAGGGTGAAAAGCGTAAAAAACATGTTTCCAAACCAGCTGCATAGCATTTATCTTATGAATTTATAAAATGTTTTGGGCTAAATAATGGGTATGCCACATGGCACCTTACAAATGGATTCTCACGAGAGGCTCTGCAGTTCACTACTCTGTCATTTTCTTGCTTTTTATGTGCCAACCCCTTGCTGAAGCTGTTGGCCCTTTGGGCTTCTATTTTGCTCTCAAGCAGTGAAGTGTTGCATTTCCAGCTGATTTCAGTGATGTAAGAGCATCAGGTCAGGTCCCAGATGAGCAAAAGCTTATGTGCACACTTAATTTTTAGTACTGGGAGCTATGTTTTACAGAGTATTGAGCAGGGTGACTTCTTAAAGCTGGTATGACTGTGTGTACTGAGGAGCTGCCTTGCAGCGGATTAGCTTTAAAATCTACTGAGCAGGGGCTTTGCCATCGTACCTGCTGCCAAAAACCCCACCTTGCTTCTGGAGACACCTTTCCTGGAGCTTTTACTGGCAAAGTTGTTGGCCTGGACTGTGTGCTCTGTGCATGAGACAGGACTGGCCTTGAGCGTTTTGGTTGGACACAGAGGAAACCTCTGCATTTACTCCCCATCTCTTCCCTGCCTGGTGCCATAGGCATCATTTATGTATGAGTCAGTGGAGTATGTGATGGCAATAGTGGTGTTTCATGCTGGCCCTGCCCTCTGAGAGCCAAGTGCAAAATCGAATGTTGGAAGAGGAAATGTGTGTGTGTGTGGATTGGTGCTTTTCTGGGTGGCAGTGGCAGGTGGTGCCATGGTGCATGCCAGAATCACTGCTTTTTGGGCGCCGTGTGGTTAAGGGGGCAATGACTCTGGTTCTCATTAAACTTTGGGTGAATGTGTGTTATATATGTAAAATATGCCCATGTCAAATACCAGTCTGGGCAATTTTGTTTGTGTCCAGTGAAGTTACATGTGCAGATTCTGTAGTATGTTGTACTTGTTTCTGCCTTAAGTTTGTGCACTGTCAAACCCTGGACACAGTATTCCTAATGACTGGCTGTAGTTATATAATAAACAAGTATAATCTGCAAATTTATTGCAAATCTTGCAGTAGTTGATGACCTGAGTTCCTGTAATCATCTGAATTTTTCTTGTCTTTTTCACTTGTGTGTGTATATATGAATAAAAATAATGGTTTTCTGCATCTCTAGTAGGTAGAGGGAAGCTTTGAAATGTGACCAGAAAGTATACTAATACATCAAAAATTCAGTGGTTTCTGAATTCTAAGCAGCATTCATCATTCTTGAGAACCTAGGGATCATGGCTTTCTGCTCTTGGGGTCATCAGTATCAGCTTTTAGGTGCATATTTGAAAAAGGGTAAAATGTATATGTTGTTCATGTGGCTCCATTTTAAAGGCAGCTCTCCTGTCTCTCTTAAAAAGCCGATCTCAGAAGACACATGAAGAGTCTGGCATTTATTTGAGGACTTTTGACAGCTTTGTATCACTCTAGGTAACCAGGCAGATGTTGCTGCAGTGCTGTCCTTCTAGTCAAGGAGATATATCTGTACACCCAAGCCCCACCAAGTGCATGATTTTTTTTTCCTGTAAGAACTTATCTAACCCCTCTGCACTCCACAGCATTCTAAGTCTACTTTGCAGCTGTTCCTGTTGCATGGGAAACTGAGTTGGCCAGAGCTCTCCAGTGGGTGTGCAGTGCTGAGGGCGTTGGTGTTGCCATGGGCATGTGCCAAATGCTTTTCAAGCTTTGAGACTGCTTTAGGTTCTGCTGGGTTTTCTGCCACTCTGCCAGCCTCCCTGCTGGAATGAAGTTTGCTATTAACACATGAGGGTGACTTCTAATAAGTCAGTTGTCCATTATCTTGATTAATATTTGAAGGCACTGAATGCAGTGGATCAATCTATCATCAAGTGCTCTCCTCCCCATTTGTGTTAGCAATGTGCCTTAGTGCAGACATGCCCTACTCTTGTGAACTGACCCTTAATTTCCCTGTTAATTCCCCCCTTGGAAAGCTGATAGGCTTTACCCCACCTAACACTACCTGTCTGAAAACCATCCAAGATCTCTGTATAGATTTGACAGACTGCAGGAGGAAATTGAGTGTGAATTAACTGAACCTCTCTCTTCAGAGGGTAAAGCAGATCTCTGGGAGTTCCTGTTCTTCCTTTAACAAAGAAGTACTTTCTGGACAGCAGGCTGTAGCATTTGCATTTAGGATTGCTGTGCTGTTTAGTATCCCAGATGCTCTAGAAGAAGGCAAAGGGAAAGCTAGGGAGCAGGCTTAGTTTTGGAAATTGCAGTCTGAACATTTTAATGTTTCCATAATGAAATATTGGGTAATCTTAGTTTGGTGGGAGAAAAAGAACCCCATCCACCTGGACTCTGGATTGGGAAAAAGTAATTCTCTGAATTCCAGCTTTTTCTTAGGATAGCTGTTTGCTGATTGTGGTTGGTAGGCAGGTGGCAGGGGAAGCATACTAGAGCTCAGGGCCTTCACAAGTAGTTGAGAAGGAAGTTGTCTCCACAAAACTAGTGACAAGGGAGTGCCATTAGTGCGGGTCTTTTGATGTGTAAATTTACGAGCGGAGGTTTAGAGGAGCCCTTTGCACAGCCAGATGTGGGGTAGATGGAATTTAAACTCGTGCATTGTCATTAGTAGCCCACAAGGGATGGATATGTTTGAAGGGGATTTTCATGCTTGAGATCTGTAAGAAACTGGCTGGGGTGTATGTATGTGAGATGTATGTAATTTCAGGCAAGTGGGAGATGTAAAGGGATGAGGTCTAAATTTGGCTGGCTTGCAAGATGGCCCTGTGTATCTAAGCACAAATGTTGAAACAGGATAAATCCCTGCTTCCCATCCCTTTAGCTTATTCCCTGTAGGCTTTTTTTATAGTAAGAACTCAAAGACCATGGTTTGGAAATGGAGCAGGACAGCAGCACATACAAAACCAGGGCTCTGACTGAAGATTTAACATTTGTAGGGTCCGACAAAACTGGAAACAAGGCTGAAAATTCGTGGTGCATCCTTACTGTCTTCATCCAAAGCTCTGAGCATTTTGCTGTTATTGAAGGATAGATTCCTACTGTTGCAGGAAGGGCTATAAGTGCAAAGCACAGAGGAGCCTGTGGTTTAGGAGAGGGATATTTCTGCTGTGTGCCCTGTTTCCCTAATAGGTTTCAAACCCAATAAAAGATCTTGTAGGCCCCCGTGCCTTGATGATTTAGGAAAGTGGGGGTAGGACTCTTACTGGAACAGCTTTTGATGAGCTGCCTTAATATGGCACCTGGGTTTATGGTCAATGAATGTGGAAAGTGCAGGGAAGAGGGGGAGAGAGCATAGAAGATGCAAGCCATATAATTGTCTGGTATAAATCTGTGCTATTCTGTCATACCTGGTAAGAACAACCCTGTATGCACCAGCCATTGCTCTTCAGGTGAGGTTGGGGAGATTGGTCTTGTCATACAGCACTGTGTATTTGTGGCAGTCTGGGGATATCTGGTATTGCCAGGCCAGAACAGAGGGATGGTGCGCTCAGCTGGGATGCAGGGGTGGTAGCAGTGCCTGTGCTGGGGGACATCCCCATCCCTCTGAGGAGTGCATTGCTGAAGCGAAACAAATGCTGAAAAACCTTTCTGGAGCATATTGTGCTTATTCACTGTAATATATTTTGCCTTGGAGATGAGAACCATTCATTCTTTGAAAAATGGTCAGTTTGCCTTTTTCTGCCTTCGTGAGCACTGGAACAGGGTGTGTTAGACTGCCAAAGGAGCTCTTGTAGGAATAGAAAGGGCAATAGAAATGCTCATTTTGAATTCAAGACCTATAAAATACTCTGACCAGACCTCTAATTGCATGTCTTGTTATAACAATGTGAATTAATGAAATTAACCACTAACAAATTGACCAGCAGCTTATTTGAGGACTTGACACTCTTCCCACCCTAGACCATGGGAAAGGGCCTGCAGCTGTGGGTTGTGAGCATAATACTTGACAGGAGCTGCTTCAGGTGAGGAGCAGTCAATAGAGTAGCAGCTCCTCTGCAGCAAATGGCCTGCAGCTGGTCCCAGTATGGCTAAGAGGAGGCTGTGAAAAACTTGGCCCATTACAGACCTGTGGAGAGACAGGAGCAAAGAGTCTGCCAAGCTGTCAACCCTTAAGCTGGAAAGATCTTTATGGTCCTGGAGAAACACTGTCTTTGGATCGGTGCTGCCTTTTGGTGTAGGGAGGCTCTAGTCTGGTGTAGGATGGACCAGGCTCAGCTTGCACCCGCTTCTGTCCTGTGCTTGCTTTGCCCCCTAGTCCTGGCTGGCCCGGAGCACCTTGGTCAGCCCCTTCCTGAGGTGCCTGGTGTGTCTCTGTGCCACTGCCTCTCCTGTGTGTCCCTGTGCTGGGGGCAGGGCTGAAAGAGGTCCTGTTTGACAAGTGATTCTCTTAAATGGGGTTTTACAGCCTCTGGCTGGTCAGGGCAATGGGATGAGGGCTTAGAATGGGAAGAGCCTCCAGCTGCCTGTTCAGAAGGACAGATCTAGCGGTGGATTGGGCTTGCCCTGCTTTGTCACTGCTGCTCCTCGGGCTGTGCGTTTGTGCTGTGCTGCCTCCTGTCGGTTGTGCTCCTCCACCAGGATGGGACTGCTGCCCTACCTGCCTCCCCTCCTTGGAGGGGTTCTCTGGGCTCAGCTGTGGAAATGAGAAGGAATCATCTCAGGAAAAGCTTTGGAGGAGGAGAGAGACTAGCTCAGGGTTTTTTATTCCATGTTGAGAAAACAACAGAGTTGTGACCAGCATCCAGGGAATGAAGCTGAGATGAGCAAGGAAGGCAGGTGAGGGTGCGGCTGGACTTGTAAAATGAGAGATGAAGTGTGATGATGATGTAGGATACTGATGGGGAATGAAACGTGGAGGTTATCTAGGCTGGGGAGAACAGATGATGCAAATCCCTGCTGACCTTGGCAGGCATCTCAGCAAACCTTGAAATCAGTGGTGCTGAAGGCAGTGGATAGATCTGAGACAATCAGTGTGAGTGCTTGATCTCTGACTGCCATCAAGGACTGGTGGAGTAAGAAGGTGGTGTGATGGCAGTGTGAGCCTTCTGCTAGAGAACCTGCATGGGTGCTTGGATGGCTTGGCTGGTCTGTAATGGAGGGATGGAGGTGGTGTGCAGTGCTGTGACTGGAACAGCTTCCACCTGCCCATCCTGACTGCAAGGTCAGCATGTGGACATGGAGATGGAAAGCTTATCTTGGCCTCTCTGCCTTTTTCCTTCTCCAGCCTTCTCCATGCCCATTGCATCAGTGCAGACTGGGGAGAGGAGCAACTCCCTCGGGCGGGGTGGGGGATGTGCCAAGCTGTGATGTGGGGGACCATCTGTCCCCCTGAGACAATGGTGCCATTTACACTTTCATACTGCAATTCATCCAAGAGGAGAGATAAATCTGTCCTGGCTAATGATACATCACACTCTTTGCTTATCCTTTCTTCCTCTAGTTTTCTCTCCCCCAGTCTCCTCTTATCACCTACTGTGCTTCAGTCTATAAAAGAAGCCATTGCTCCCCCTCCTTTAGTGTGATTTGATGTTTCTGAGTCCCTGCAACTCCTCTAGCAGACTCCCCTGTGACTAGCCACCCTGTCTATCCCTTTTCCTTGTTTTCTGTGGCAGTTTGTCATTTTCCTCCTCTTTTATTATTTCCCTTGCTGTCATTCCTGGGTTTTGCTGCTAGCAGCCTGTCTGCACTGACTGTTCCTGCCCTTGAATTGGCACCTTCTGTTAAGTGCCTCTCTTGGCCAGTATTGTGGACACCAGGCTTCCTGGGCTTGAAAGGTCAGGGCTTAAAGGGGAGACCTGGAGGTAGGATTTAAACAGAGGACCATCACTTATTGGCTTATTTAGAATGAGGAAAAAAGCCAGGGATCTGCAGAGGTGTGAGTTTACCTGTGAAAATAGCAGATTTCTGCTATCTCTGGAGGGGATTTCTACATGGCAGGGTGGGATTGCTTCTTCCTTGTACTCACAGGCTGCTTCCATTCCCCTTTAGAGCATCCCCATCCTGAACTGTGAGAGTGTGGGAGCACTGAGCTAATTTCTGAGCAGCAGAGTCCAAGGGGTGCATCTACCTGGGAGCAGGGACAGGCTGCTGGGAGGTGACCACCTCCTGAGCCAGCCTGGGTGACACCTGCTGCTGGATCAGCTGGCCTTGGCCTTCTCTGGGATGTAGCTGGTGCTCTGCTAATCCCTGCTAACCAGTTCTGACTCTCGTGGGCTGGCCCAGACAGATGTGAGCTCAGCAGGCTGGCTGGGAGCTGCGTGGCTGCACTCTCCTGGCCCTGTGCCCCAGCTTGGAAGCTGGGCAAGGCACTCAAGGATTTGCTTGCAAAAGTTGAACCAACAGTGCTGTCTCAGCCTTGTTCCTGACCCCTGGACCTTGGTGAGGGCTGCTTCCTTTAATAACTTGGTATTGTTTACCACTACCTCCCCAGGGCTGCAAAAAATTGCTGAAATACTACAAGGGCTTTAAGACTGCTCATAGGAACTGGATGCTGTGAGAGGCAGAGTGAACCAAACGTACCTCTTGGGGGATTTCTCTTCTCAAAGAGCCACGGATTAAAAAGGCTAACATCAGTACAAATTCATCCAGGAGAAAGATGCTGAATCCAGTGCTTGTAATGCTAGCTCTGAGATTCGCCTCAACAGGCAAGAAGGGAAGGAAGGAAAGAAAACACATGGTAAAATATTAACCTCCCTATTGGAACAGGCAGCTTGCAACAAACAGCAGCTGTTCTCTTTCATGGCATGAAAGATGTAGGAGCTCAATATTTGAGGGTGGAGAAATATTTTCTTCCATGCAGAGGTTGATAGCTTCTCACATCAAAGATCCAAAATATCTGCTCATCTTTTAAGCCCTGCTTATTATTTGGAAGCATACTGAAACATCAGTACTTGACAAATCTGCCTTGCTCCATCACTCACACACCCCAAAAGGAAATCTCCCTGTCTTTACCTGTATCCTGCATCTTGCTTCACAGCCAAGAATGCCTCACTCTAGTGTTCCCCTAAGAATAGTGTTCCCCTTATTTTCTACAAAATGTTCTACAGATCATTTACCAGCCAGCTAGCAGATGTTAACAAGAATTGTTAACAACAATCAAGCTAAAATGTATTTGAGAAAAGTAGGTTTTGTGATGTATTGCAGTTTTTATGTAATTATTTTTGTTCACGTATTTTCCAACTTGTGATGTAATTTTTGCTTTGAGTAAGTCCCTTGGGTTTGTCGGTGATTCTGGAAGGCTCTGCTTTGTGCACACGTGAGATTCAGGCCAGACCTTGAAGATGTTTGTCATGAGTGAGTTATATTAAAAAAGACAGGCTTATAGAAGTGCAACAGTAATAATATATTGCCTTTGGTACTGCCTGATGTTCAGTGCCACTGGCCAACTGTGATATTTCTAAATGAAGGAATTTTTTCCCCTCAAGGCAATTTTTTCTTGCTTTTTTTCTTTCCCTGTGGCTCCTTTCTGATTAATTTTATTGATGGAGGAGGAGGATCCTTCCCAGCTTTGGAGTTTGCTCCTCTCTTCTCTGTACTTGCTGACCCACTGTTTAGCAGCCTTGTGCTGGCAACTGCTCTTATCTTCCCATCTGGACCCCTCTCTGGAAGTGGGATTTTAGTGCATGGAGGAGGCTCTAGATGTTATCCCACTTGTTTTATATAGGAAAGTCCTTTGGAGACAGCAGTCTTCTCACTGTTTTCTTGTAGTATTTTTTTTCATCCCATACTACAGTTTCCCAACTTTCTTTTTTCTTGTAGGTTGACCCTGTTATCTTTCACTGTATGGACAAACTCCTCATATTATATGTTTTCTTCCTTGCTGGGTGCTGAGTAATGTTTTCCCTTCTTTTCCTGCCCAGCAGGATCTCTGAAGAATCTCACACAGTTCATACAAGGGCCAGAACACAAATAGGACCAAAGAAATGGAAGACACAGCTTCCATTGTTACATGAGGTGGTAGTGTGGTTTTCAAAAGCTGTCCAACTTTTCCATTGTAACAGTCTTTTCATCCATTAATGAAACCTTAATTTGAGGCCTGGCAGGCAAAACTCTGGGGAAGGATACTGAAGTGGGGAACTGAGAAGCTGAGGAGGAAGGAAAATAAGGCCACTGGGTCAGGCAGCCAGCAGGGATCTGAAGTGGAAAGATTATCCACCAGGCATCTGCCCTTCAGAGTGGAGGGACTGGGCAGCAGTGGCATGAGGAAGCAGCCTGGAGAGTGGACTGGTTGGGCTGGGTGAGGAAAATGGAGGGGCAGGTAAGCAGGGTGAGTGAGAAGGTCTGGCTGGGAAGGCTGGGACAGTGAGCCCAAGTGGAGGCAGGGCTGGAGGGCTCAGCCTGCAGCAAGAAGGGGTGAGATGGGAGCACCCTGGGGAGTGAAGTCGTGTCCCTACCCTAGAGCCTGTATGCTTTGCGTTCCTACTTATTTCTGTTTCCCTGCAAACTCCTGTAAGGTCACTGTCACATTGCTGTCTTCATTGATGCCATCCCTCCCTGTGGGTGCAGGGATCCTGTGGGGGAAAAAACAAACCTGAACATGTGAACATGCAGTGAAAGGTTGTGTTGTGAAGGTGGTGTGGAGAAGGAGAAACTGAGATTCCGCATTCATCCTTAATTCTGTCTTAATTTACTGGATTGAGTCATATCAAACAGTCTCTCCTGAGCATATTCAAAGCACAGTTTTTTTTGCTATGGCAGCTGCTAATTTATCTCCATTTGGATGGGTTGTTAGAAGATGAGTGAAAGAGGTCTTGGGTTGGTGCTGCCCGGTGTGGAAGCAGTGTTTTGGAGCATCCAGCAGCAAGTGGTAGTCAAAAAAACATCTGAGACACTTAAGAACAGACAAAATACCTTTTTTATTTGCAGTCATTGACATTCAACTTAGTTTTTCCTCATAGCAGTCATACCTGCTATGTGAGTTTCAGCTCAAGCTGCCAATCAAATGAAGCTCTAAGTAAATGAGACAGGGTGTTGGAAGGAAGAAGAGTTTGTGGTAGGATTAATTAAAATTAGTGTTATCAGTGAAGCTGCATGCAGCCTTCTACCATATAGGTCAGCTCTCTCTGAAGCCTCAAGTTTCTCCTACAATGCAATAATTAACTATTAAAGTAGGTACTTAAAAAAAAACATTCCTCCTCCAGAAAACCATAACCCAGGATTTTTTTTCAAAGCACAGAATTAATTGCATCCTTCCACAGTATCTTTGAGGTGCTGTTATTTCTTTAAAATGCATTTACAGCATATTGTGATATGTCACACATCCTTTAAATATCCAATAGCTTTTTAACTTTTAAAAATCTATTTCACACTTAGTGGCATGTCTGTAATGCATTTTTCTGGAACGTGTGGCAGATGTCTGGGGAAACTGTGTTTTCTCCCATATGGGGGTTATTTTACTGGAAAATGAAAGAGGGTTGACACTTCATCTGATTTTCCTGAGCTGTCACATCAGGGATTCTCTGTCTGGGTGTGAGACATGAATCCAGATCATACGTAAACTGCACAAGGCAAGATGTGCTCCCTTCCCATTGAAGGACATCCTCTGAGGGCTACAAGGGGGAAAACAGGATGGGGAGGTCTGCTGTAGGATACCCTGCTCCACGGGATTTTCCAGCATGCTCTGGGCATACAGAAGTAACGTTAAGTCTGTACTTGGACCTTCCTCTGAGAAGGAGGCAGGTTGGCAAGCTTTGAGGTTACTCAAACCTTAAGGAAACTCCTGATACTTGTGACCCAGGTTCCTGAAGTGAGCTGGCACTTGAAGTGGTGCTGAATTTGGCTCCTGGAGAGGAGTCATACATGCCACAGCTGCAATCACTTTAGATGTGTCAGACCACCATTCCATGGTTGTAGTTTATGGACAGAAGGAAATTTGTCATCTATGTTGGCCAACAATCTCTGTCTGCAGATCTGCTTGCAGATCTGTGTTTCTGTTCTGACTCCTTCCTCTCTGCTCTGGCTGAACGTGGCTTTGTGTCCCCTTGTCCTTGTGCTATGGTGAGTTGTCCCTGCATTTTTTTCCTGTTCCCAGACTGAGCACCTGCTTGGGGCGGGCCCCTCTGTTGTTTTCCCTGCCATATCAGGAGGAGGGGAGGAAGCTGAGCAGAGGAACTGCTGCAAGCCCCTGAAGGTAATGCCTGTGCCAGCATCACCCCTTTACTGAGACAGATGCAGTGGGGATAAATACCAGGTGTCTCTTACAGAGCAGTTAAATGCACCAGCAGTCCCTGTTTTGTCGTGTTAGGGCAGAAGAGCCTTCCAGCTTTACATTTCAAAAGATTGCCTGTGGCACTTGGCACACCCCTCTTGTGCACAACCTGGGAGACACACTCTGAGTTTCTGAGCAGTAAAAGTGCCCAAGAATTGTTTGGCTGTGGTAGCAGTCAATGTCCTCACTGCTGGTACATGTGAGCACGGGCACACTGCTGTCGAGGCGTTTCTAGGCAGAGTTTCCCAGGGTCTGAGGAGCACAGCCCTGGGGGAAGCTGTCACTGAGGGCACAAAGCTGGGAAAGCAGGAAGGTGCTGGATATCCCTGGAAATATAGCCAGGAAAGCATGCCTCCTGCATGGAAGCAAGGGGATGGGTGGGTGAACGACCTGGAATGTCCCCACTGGACTGAGGGCGTCAGTGATCCCATCAGTAGAAGCAAAGGTGGCAGGCTAGACAGATCTAGTGGGAGAGCACAGAAGTAATTATTTCCTTCCCTAGTAATTATTTCCTTCCCCAGCCACTTGGCTTCTCTGGGTACTTCTCGAGCACGATTAAGCTCATTAGTGTCATGCACTTGAGACTTTGTCTTGTACCTATGGCGTTTCCCATCCTTGTCTGCATGCGGGAAGGATTTCCTCACCCATGGCTGTGACACCTCTCCCCCCTGGACTCAGGATTATTCTTTTCTGATGATTAATGTTTTCATGGGTCTCAGCTTTTCAGGAACACAGAGACATTCCCAGTGGAGGACCTGATGCCAAGTCTTTATTTGTTGGGTTTAATAGTTACACCTGGGATTATTTCATCCCATGGAATGACTTCTTCTGACACACTGCTGCTTCTCCCAAGTGGGGTTGTATTTATAGGCTTGTCTCTGCACCCTTTCCCCACCAAGTGTGCTGCTTATGTGTGGTGCCCTCAGGCACGTAGCTACAAGCTTGTCATTGGAAATTGTGGGAAAGCTTCATGCACCTCGTGGAGCCAGAGTGGTTCTCTGAAATGTGGACAAGCAGCAGTCAGAACACTAAAAAGCACTGAGGATTGGCCAGAAGAAAGTATAGGAACTGTTAGTGCAATGTATATATTGCTTTTATACTGTTAACTCCTATATTGATATACATACACAACAAAGATATTTGACTGATACAATTACTACATAATAAATCATCTGAGTTCTTTATTACTCTAATTTATATGCATGCGTATAAGTCAGAGCTGAACTCACCATTCCTTTGCCATCCCTGAAAGATGCAGGAGGATTAGAAAACATTTGCATTGATGAGTCTTGGATAAATATTTGACCTACTGGTAAATTCCTCTGCAATTATCCCTTGGAGAGATTTGCTGTGCCTTCCCCTGTGCATCTGTCTGGGTCATGCCAGAGGGATACAGGGAGAAGGGGCATCCTTTCATTGATGTTTGAAATCCTGGGGGAACTGAAAAGGTTTTGAGGGAAAGGTGAGGATTTAAACTTGTTTTTACTGATCAGGTGGTAGAGGGAAATCTGGAGTTATGAGGAGAGACTAGGTCATGGTGTTGGAAATCTAGAGGCTGCTGTGTGTTGAGGCATCTGGAAGTCACTGATTTTGAGGGTAGGGACTGAAAGGCATGAGAGAGTTAAAATCAGTGAGCTCCCAAATGTTCTTCAGGTGCATTGAAATCCCAGTGTAAATCACCAGTGCAAGACACGGTGCTGATGGTAGGAGCGGAGTCCTCCTGGCTCTTTCTGGGCAGCTACCTGTGGGATGGCATATCCAGGCAGCCAGTGAAGATGAGAGGTGTGATTTGGTTAAAAATGGGCTATGCTCCAGGGACTGGAGTTCCTACCCAGGAAGTGGGCTCCTAATGAGAGAGCCTTGCTGTGCCAGAGGTGGGCAAAGGGCTGCTCTGCCTGCTGGCTGCATGCAAGGAGTGTTGAGCCTCCAAGGGTGCTGGGTTTAGTGCAGGTAGGTGCTCAAGCATTTGACTTTTATGTGCTGTGGTTAATGAACTCGCTGCACTCCACCAACTTAGAGTCCTCTTTGCTAACCTCAGCTCAGGGCCTCTCAGGTTTCTCAAACTGGGGTGTAAATTTTAGAACATTAACAAGCTCTCTCTTGCAGAACTTTGGCCACCTTTCTTGTTTGGTCAGGGTGAGTATACCATAAAGAACAGCCTTTGTGTCTGTGCTGGTTTCACGCTTCTGTTCAAACCAGGCATTTACTGAAACAAAATTAAATCTGAGCCGGCAAGTCGAGTTTGAGTTTTGGCTTCAGTTGGCCTGTGCTTTGTTCAGATTAATTCTCTTTTCCCCCAAATGCTCGTACCTCCCGCTCCATCCCCCAGATAGGGAGGCAGCTGTTGTCGTTTCTCTGCTTTCACAAAGGCCCAGTGGGAAGAGGAGCCAAAGCAGAACATCATCTGCCTTCTCCTCTGGTGGCAGGCAGGGAGCTGAGCTCGCAGAGGAGCAGGTGCCTGGCTGCTCCTGTGCATTGGTGGGATGCTGCTCTATGGGGATGCTCATGCAGCAGGTCTTGCTGCAGGGAAAGAGCAGGAAGGTCCATGAGAAGAGGCAACAGTCCAAGTGTTGTGAAAGTTCCCAGTTTGGGTACTTCACTGGTCCTCTGTATAGCTGTGTGAGGGAGAACTGCCAGGGAGGGCCTCCTGGGATGGCCAGGCAGCCTGGAGTGTGGACACAGCACGGGAAAGAGAACCTGGGGGATGAGAGGAAGCAGTGTGTTAGTGCTCACAGGAGCTGGTGTGTCTTTAAAGCTGATGTGTTGCCATGGTGTGCCTGGCAGTAAAGCTCCCTTGTTGCTTCTCTAATTCCATTCAGGCAAAGAAGAATGGTGAGGGGATTAAAAACAATGCAGAGGAAAGGCTCTGTCTCTCCTGCTGCAGTGTGCCCTCCGTGGTTCCTGTGCCCTTCACCACCCGTGCCTCTCTGCAATTCAGTGCCCCACAGGGGTTGGGTGAAACAGCTTCCCTGGTACCTGCTGCCCCAGGCTAATGTGTTGCTTTCCCATCTTGTGGGAGCCTGGGAGAACACCTGCCACAGCTTCTGCATGAACAACAAAGCAGAGAGAGAAGAGAACATTCTGGGAAGCCAGAAGTGTGGGTGTAGGACTGAAGGTGGCAGAACCAATGGTGGTCCTTCCACTAAGGTAAATAGGAACAGAGCTGAGTTTGTGGTGGTCTGGTGTTAATTAGCTTCCTCTTCAGCTGTTTCTGAGTGTGCTAATAGTCCTGTAGCAGAAATGTCAAAAGATCCTTGACTACAAGAAAACACAGGTAACGTGACCTAGAAAGATTAGCAGTAAGGAAAAAGACACAGGATGCCACTTTAACCCTGTTTGTCTTGCTTAGCTCTGTCTCGTCCATAAAATTTTCTCACCATTGTCCATCTCACATTGCCTTGTGATCTGACTGTCTCTAGACCTCCTGCCACACTGTTCCATTGCAGGGTGCTGGGGACCAGCCCTACCAAATCTCAGTCTTTACCCCTTGCCCATCCACAGCTTGCTCACTCCAGTCCTCTGATTGTGGCCCAATGTCTTGCCTCACTCCCTGTCATGGTCTTTTTCTCTCTAAGTCTTGCTGTGACACAGGAGCCCCTGTGCAGCCAGAATGGCCCTCACTTGTCTGTGCCTACAATCATCCTCCATCTGCAAAATCACTTTGTTCTTTCACTCCCCTTCTTTGATGGGGAGACAATAGCTGAGTCACTCTTCCCTCAGCATCTAATATGGGGGAAATAATGTCTTAAGAAGGAGCTGTGGCGGTAGAGGGAGAAGCTGCTGCTATTCCTCTACATGGGATTGACCATTCTGCAGTTCTTGAGGTGTTGTGGGATTCCTTTCCCACTCAGGAGCTGCAGGGGCTCCTGAGTGAGCCAAATCCCTGCTCAGGGAGGGAGCTCCAAAATGGTGAAGAAACAATCCTGTTTCTCAGAGTGCAGCATGCTGAATCTCTGCTTGCTTTAATAAGCAGCTGCTTCTCCATGGAGAGGTTCCCTGTCCCATGTCAGCTTCCCCTTCATGACAGCCAAAACCACTCCTGTGTTAGCCAGAGGCACTGTCAGTGAAAAGAAGCCCTTTCCTGTCAGGGTTCAGTGCACCCTTTGCTTGGGAAAACTGGAATTGAGACTTGTTACAGGTGAGGTACCCCAGGGGAGTCCTGTTTGGGGAGCCCTGCTGCTCTGTGTCCCCCCTTCAGTTCTGTGGGGTCCTCAGGCCCCTGTGTAGCTTTTCCAGTGGGTCTTTCTCCTCCACAGTAAATTGCCAGGCTTGTCATCCCCACACATGATTACTGATGGATTGATGGTTCTGAAGTTTGGGTTATTAATCCTGACCCAAGGCAATAACCCATTAATGAAAATAAAACTGAAAATTAATAGAGGAGGAAATGAAGAGGCTGAAAGCTGATGAAAAGGGAATTTTGAGGGAGAAGTGTGAAAAAAGGGAAGAAGAAATTCAGTTTGGGACTTGATTTCTCTGGAGGCAGAGTGGAGAGAAGGAAAAATCTAAGCGTTAATACGGCAAGAGAGGACAGAGAGAAAGGAGAGTCAAAGGAGCCTTGCTTAGGCAGTCTGCCATGGGCCTGCTGAGAAGGCAGCAGGGCCAGGCTGAAGCAGATGGAGAGCAAAGGATTGCAAGACTGAAGGCTGCATGAAATATTTAAGATTCTCCATCAAACTATCTTCTCAGTGTTGGTGAGATTCTGGGTAGGAGGGACATGAAAAATTTGGCTGATAAAAAGAAATAATAATAAAAAATCTGAAAACATGTAGCTCTCTTTACATCTCTCCTGATATCTCTGGGCTACCTGATCTAGTGGGTGGCATTTGTGGGAGGGAGGGCAATTGGAAGCAGATGATCGTTAAGGTCCCTTCCATCTCAAGTCATTCCAGGATCTTACTTTCTCCAGAGGTGAGATGTCCACTTATGCTGGACACAAGGACAGCTTTCTTCAATCTTTGAGGCTCTAGTTTGCTTTTGCTTTATTATTTCCTCACATTCTTCCTCCTCTTTTCCCTGTTCCCCAAACTCACAGCACCTGTCACACAGTAACCAACTTCAGTCTACCTAGGTCTTTCTCCCCTCTCCTGCTGCTGGGGTAGGGTGTAGCTCTGTCCCCTTCAGATGTGTCCCCTTTAGACACAAATGTGCCTTGCTTGACCCTCTCAAGGGGTCTTGACCCT
Organism: Irena cyanogastra; assembly: GCA_013397155.1. Classification (NCBI taxonomy): domain Eukaryota; kingdom Metazoa; phylum Chordata; class Aves; order Passeriformes; family Irenidae; genus Irena; species Irena cyanogastra. Next base: position 684,821 of record VWZV01013513.1, on the reverse strand, counting down.
CTCAAGACCCTTTTCTTCCTCCACTTGGTGCCTGGTCCTTTTGACATCCACTCTCGAGGGTGGGATGACTTGACCTACATCAGTTCAGTGAAGCCTTGAGCTCAGCTGAGGTGATGCAGGAGCAGAATCTGGTTGTAAAAGTATCCACAAGGATTTCTCTGACTTGATCCCACGTCAGCTGACAAAGGCAAAACTTGAAGTGTAATGAATGTCACTGAGTGTCTGAGGATCCAGGCAATGGCAGAGCCCAAGAGAAATCAGAAAGCTCAACTGTCTCAGCTCATGAGGTTTTGGACTCCTGTGTCCTGCATTCTGAATATATACAAGTACTATTATGCAGTCCCATCACCCTTTGCTTTTCCTGCTTCCCTTCCCTCCATGAGAGCAGAGAGAACTACTGTCTTTAGACTGGATGTGTGTAATCACCATGACCTAGTTTGGGAACCGAATCTAGAAGGGAGAGAAAACCATGTCCATTAAGTTAAAAAATACAGTAAATAACTACCATGTTCCCTCCCCATGCCCTACATATCCAGTGTTAAATTCACTTAGTAATTTAGATCAGGCTTTGGTTATGTTAAAAAAAAAAAATCAACACCTGTAGCAGATGCTGTTTTTAAATGTAGAAAGGACTTAATTCTGAATGTTTCAGCTCTGGAGAGCTCATTTAGGAGTGGCAGGTACTGCATCGTTCTGTGATCTTCCTGTGCATGGTGTGTCCTGGCCATTGTTTGCTGCTTCCTCGTCCCTGTGAACCATGCCTGATTTTTTTTCTAAAATGGTGGAATTGTCTGTTCCTGCAGCTGAGGTCTGCAGGTGCCAGGTTAGCAAGTCCATGTTTTTTTGGGTTTGGGGTTTTTTTTTTGAGTGGGGCAGTAGTGGAAGGAAGGATATGAAGTGCATTTGATGTGGTTCACAGAGCAAGTGAGCCTGGGGCTGGTCTCCAGGTTTTCTTGATTGCTCTCTGTCTGGCAGCAGAAAATATCACAGGACACAGACAATTGCTACTGTATTTAAAGGCAGGATGTGCTAGAGGTTTATACCAGCATGAGTTAATAAATGTGAAGGCGTGAACAAAAAGTAAATGTTATCTCAGATGACAAAATAACATGCTTTCATAACGAACTAGTGTCCCTTCCTAGGATTGATGGCTTCCAATAAACCTGAGCTGGTTTTTTTCCACCCTTTGGTATTCACAGAGAGAAAACGTTCAGAAAACCTTTTGAGTTTTTTCCCCCATCATTTTTGTAAATGTTCCTAGGCACTGAAATATGTGGTTAAGGCTAGTGATAAAACAGCCACAGTACAAGACAGCAGCGTTTCATCTGATTTCTTCCAAAGATGTGAAACCTGTATCTGAATTTGTAAGAGCAGTATGGCAGTTCATCTCTGAGTAGATTATGCATGGGAAGCCTGCATGTTGATGCTGTCTCTCTATAATCCTGTATCAAGACTCATATAGAGCATTACCTTAGCTGTCCTCAAACGTTGTTATTCTCTTTGGCTGTTCTCATTCCTCCCTCATTAGGAGGAATCCATGAAGGAGGAGTGAAAAATATAGAAACCTGATTTGGCTCAGGAAGTCTTGGAGCTGAGAGTGGTTGGCAGCTGGAAGAGTGCCTAAGGGAAGTATTGTGTCTGCTCATCCCATTTTTACACACTTCTCTGGGCAGCTGTGTTGCTGCCCAGTCTGGGCAGATGTTTGGTCCAACTTGAGATGCCCATTTTTAGTTGGTTTTGTTATATTATTCTCACACTCCCTGACTTGTGTAGGCTGGGATTCTGTAAACTCCTAGGTTGATTGTGGGTTTTGTTTTTAAACATCCTTTCTGCTTAATTCTTATTACCATCTGCCATCCCCCCTTCCTTTTCTTTCAAGACACTTGTCCTTTTGGTGGGTGTTCCCATTTAGGGGGACAGGAAACAGGATCTGCTCTACTCAACACCTCTTGGTGGGGATTTCTTACTTACCGTCTGTGTGTGGGGTTGGAGACCACAATCTCAGCACCTGATGGTGCCCACCCCATGTTTTTACCTGCTGCCTAGAGCACTTGAGGGAACAGGCTGGACAAGTGTCCCTGTCCTGGCTCTGTGGTGTCCCATCCTCCATCCCTCCTGCTGAAAGCAGATCAGGAGTAAGAGTTCTCCCACAAGATGAAGGTAAATAGAGTTAATAGATGCAACATGGCGATGAACTGCTTGCTTTGAGAGGATGGAATGCCCTCCAAGTGGGGGGCCCTTGGTTGGACACATTAGCCTGGCTCTGATTAACCTATACACTGAATTCTACTTCAAGGCTTGCTTGGTTTGTCATTTCCCTCTCTTTTTTTAGTGTACGTGAGCCTTTGGTCTAAGCATTTAATTATGGTGACCTTTTCCTTCTAGGCTGTGATAGCCACAGTTCATGATTATAAAGAAAGATCTAGACCAACTTATTTACTTGCTGTAGGCTCAGCTGAGTCTTGAAGCTCACTTGAGGACAAATCTGTAGCATAACAATCAAGTACACAGGTGATTCAGCAGCCTGAGGCTGCTGAAGGAAAGCACTGGCTGGGCAGAAGTTTTTGTTCCACTGCACAAAGGCACAGACCTGTTGCATAATTATTGTGTTTCCCATTTGTGGCTTTACACCAGATCTGCACTACTTTCTGTACTCTCATAACAGCTCAAGCTCCCACAGGTTGGAGCTGTGATTTAGTCATAACACCAATATAAGCCAGCAAGAGATGCAGATGACTTAAATGGAACTGGTTTTCTTTTGCTGTTGGATGGGTGTTTGTGTGAGAGAATCACTTATTTCTGACTTTTCTTTAAAATCATATTCAAAGTAACTCTTGTTATTTTATATGAGGTTGTCCTCCTATCCTCCCAACCCAACATTTTTTTTTACAATGGATTTAGCTGTGGGTGCTGTTCCCAAGCCTCTTTGTTTAGACTCAACATGATTTGAGGTTTTAAGACCTACTAAGCTGTTTTCTAAAGTCATGCTTACTGTTCAGGACTACACCTAATAAAATACTGCAAGCATGAAGTAGTCTGGAATGAAGGCAATGGGTGAATGAACACAAGCTTTGATGGGCATCCAAGAAACAACCCTGTAAAGGACTCAGGGTCAGGCAGGAGTGTTATTTAACTTCTTAATGAGAATGACGAGCAAATGCTGTCAGCCTGGGTAAAGCCTGCTTTCAAGCCCCAGGAGGTGCTCCTTGTTCACAGGTGTTATCTGAGGGTAACACAGGAGACAGGTGATTAAGGCTTTGGAGGGATGGATCATCAGTGTACCCAACTCCCCCTTCTTAGTAGAAGCATCCTGTAAACCTAAAGAAGTTAAAAAGGAAAAGAATGTTTGGATACATCTGGTGTCAGCATTTTTTAAGGGAGTTTAGGTTGATGAGGGCAGGACAGATGTTGAAGGGAGGGATTAATTCAGATTGGATAAAGTGCCTAATTTGCCTAAGAGGTTGCTTAAAGAAAATGACAACTTGTAAACATTCTGCCTAGCACTTGGCTGGAGTTTAGAAGGTGAAAATGATTGTTCGGCAGCCGTTGACAGCACGGAGGGAGCTGGAGAGGTGTTCACTTGCCAGCGGGTGGCGCAGCCTGATGGGCAGAGGGCTAGGGACCCTGGTTCTTGTGTTTATCATCCGGCTGAGCTCTCCCCTGTGGGTTATCCCTGTCTGGGCAGAAGGCAAGACGAGACTCTGTGAAAGAGCCCTGATTAAAAGAGGAGGAAGGATGAATATTGTGCTCCTCAGAGAGGGGGGTTTGTAGGCAAAGCACTCAGGTGTATGTGCAACATTACCTTGAAGTCTCCTGTAGTAGAATATAAATGTGTTTGCCTTCTTCCCAAATCACTCTCTCCATCTGTTTTATGTTTTAGGCACCTTGGTCCCTATCTAATGTTTTATCACCTTGATAGCTCTTACCTTATTAAGTATGTCTGCTTCTATCTCTCTAATCTCTTCACATCACCTCCCCAGGGTGCCTCTTCCTTTTGTCTCTTGCACTTCTCCTTTACCTGATGCTATTTTTTCCCACCCCTCACTGGTGCACTGCAACCTCAGTTGACATTTCTGCTTTCCCTGGGAGCAGTGGTGAGAAGCACTGCTTGGTGGATACTGGAAAGGGATTCCAAGTATATGGAGTACAGCTGTAGTACCCTGGGGGAGCTGAACATCTGGTGTTCCCTGGCTTGGGAACTGGCCCCTCCAGCCTCCCTGTGTAACTTAAGTCTGCTCTGACCTTTGGTGGCATAGAAAAACTAGTCTTGAAAACCTTGGCTCTATGTTCATGTAAGGAGGAAATTGATGGAGCTCAAACTTTCCCCAATGTGGCAGCTGATGCTCAGAGATGTTGCATTAGTGAGCCTTTTGCTCCTGCACTGCCTCTTCCCATGCATCTCATCCTCTGGGTCCTGGTGCCCAAGGGCAGTTTGGGTGACAGGAAGACATTGTATGTCAAATGGAGAGAGGACTTGATGATGAGAGCAGAAGATAAAGCCACCTGGAACAGGCATGGATTAGAGCTGTTTGGGGCCTGGGGACAGACCTGTATTTCCGAAATAGTGTGACAGGGAACTGGCCAGAAGGATGTGAAACTGGCAGGAGGGCTGATGATGCTGCTGCTCTGCGAGATGGTTTTCTATCCCCCTTCAGCAGAGTTTACCTGTGTGATCAGCCAGCTCACCTGAGAGGCAGAGAGCCCTGGATGTCTCCAGCCTGTGCAGACCTGTTCTGTGTGGGCACACCAGGGAGAACTGCTAACAAGAGCTGCTTGGATAGCAACGGGGCTGTGGTCAGCTGCAACCTCATGGTGGAGCATCTGCAGGCTTTAGCATGTATCCAAAGCACCTTGGCATCAGGTGAGCACTGTGCTGGTAGACCCAAGTCACTTCAGGAAGCCTGATCCCCTAAGAGTGGGTTTATTTGTCTGAGAGCTGATTTCTCAGTTTCAGACAGGCTTTTCTCTGGGGGTGAGATGCAGAGGTGAAGGCCTGTGGAGATGCCAGTATCCCACCAATGACTAGAAATGGAGCCTGATTTACCAGCTTAAACTCCATCCCTACCTTCCCATGGGGTCCCTGTCCCCTGGCTGAAGGGACATGAGGGGAATCTGACCTGAGTGTGTGTATGAGAAGCTATCTGCCATTATCCCATTATGTGTAATGGACATGTATTGCTTGATTGTCGTCCTGCTCTCCTGGACTGCTATCAGCCCGAGTGTACCATCTCTGTGCTCATCAGTAATGGCATCCTGTCCTCATGGGGTGCTCTCACCAGGGATGAGACTGGCATTTTGAGTGCTGGCAGTCAGGCTTTGTTCCCTGGTGCTGGTTTCTAGGAGGTGATGAGGCTGTCACTGGAGCTCTGTGTGTGTACATGTGGCTGCTCCTCAGGCGTAGGGACAAGAGGAACTTTCTCTGACTCCTGAGCTCTTTCTGCTGTTGCCTTTTCTCTGCCTTCACTCCCCAGATCCTCTCTATTCTTTGCCTTGGCAGGAAGAGATGTCCCAGTGTGCACAAGGCTTTAAAAAATGCAAGAAAAATTGGAAGTATTTCAGCTTTTTGGTTTGTGTTTCAATTTTTCCTCGCAGTTTACAGTGCTAGACACACTGGATCTTATTATATAAAGATGTTGTTTCTTGTCATTAATCCAACGTGTGGTGGCTGTTGGCACTCTCCTAATTTGCTGTTCTCCTAGGTGAATAGATATCTCATGGCATCTACAGACTTGCTGTAGTTTAGCCCTATTGAGAGTGCTTGCTCCTTAACCCTAGGACAAGAGGAAATATCTCTTTCTTCTTTGGTGTGTTTTATCCTCTTAATTTTATTCATGACATAACAAATAACTCTGGCTGAAGCAATAGAGGTCCAGCAAAACCAGGACTACTCTTTCCAGGGAGCAAGACTTTCCAGGTTTGTCCATTCAGCTTAGGCAAGAGTCACAGCACTAAATTTTGGGTCCACTGGAACTGAGCACTGGATTTATGGCCACAGTTTTGTCTGGAAATGCCACTTTAAACTGCTGTGAGGATCATTTTCCACAGAAGGAAAACAACCATGGGCACTCAGCTGTTCATTCTTTTACAACTGTTACTAGAATGTCAGTATTAATGTGTGAATACTTTTCCCTTTTCTCCTGAATCAGGATGCAGAAAGCATTGTCATTGCAGCTTTTGTGTCCTCAAGCCTGGTCTTCCAGTCAAGGATCTGACTAGAGCATGAGCTGCTGTTGTGGCTAACTCCCACCTGGCAACGAAGTACCATGCAGCTGCTCCCTGGCTCTGCCCCAGCCCCAGTGGGAGGAGATAGAACTTGTGGGCTGAGATAAGAATAGTTTAATAATTGAAACAAAGGAAAATAATAATACTAATACTGCCAATTATAATAATTGTAATGAGAAGGGGGAGGGGAATAGCGCCTGACAGAAAAAAGGGGCGCAGAGTACAGTTGCTCACCACCTGCTGTCAAGTGCCTCGCCCGTTCCTGACCAGTGACTGCTGGCTTCTGACCAACTCCCTGCAGCTTATATATTGGACAAGGTGTTCTATGGCATGGAATATTGCTTTGTCCAGTCAGACCAGCTCTCCTGGCCATGCTCCCTCCCAGATTCTTGTGAAGCTCCTCACTGGCAGAGCACAGGAAACAGAAAAGTCCTCGACTCAGGGTAAGACAATACCTAGCAACAACAGAAACATTGTTATCAACAGGATTCTTGTGCTTAATCCAAAACAGCACTGTACCAGCTACTAGGAAGAAAATTAACTCTATTCCAGCCAAAACCAGGATAGCTGTCCTGCTGTGAAAATTTAAGGCTGAAGTCAGCCAAACTCTCCCTTTCCCTCTTAGGCTGACCTTAGGTGTGTCTCTGGACTTGTCTGTATTTCTTGCTTACCTGAAAATAAAAATATTTGTGCTTTACCACTTGGTGTCTATTTAAGGCCTTCTTAAGGAATAGGAGAGGAGCATGGAAACATAAGGAACTGTTGCAGAACCAAGTCCTCTGCTGTTCAAAGGGGCAGAACTAAATAAGTTGGCTGGTGCCTTTTTTTATGTTTTCCCAGACTGTGTCTTTTCCCATTGTTCTCCTACTTCTGTCAGGTGCTTGAAGGATGGTGTTCACTTAATGAGCAGCCAGATTACACTTTGTTTCCCTGTGTTTGTTCAGTGCGTGGCTCTGGGCCTTATTGACAAGGCACTGTGTAAGTCCGGCTCTGGAGATAGGATTATCGATTTCCTCATAGTCCTTTCTATTTTTTTATCACAGTAGTATCTGAGTGCTCATCGCTATAGAACCCAAGTGCTTCACAAACATTAATTTATCTTTACAATGCTCCTGGGAGGAAAGGGCTTTTCTTGGCTCTCAGCTTACACAGAGGAGATGGAAGTGGGCACAGATTGAAATCAGAAGCATTCAGTTGTTTTGAAATCCTAATGAGAAGTACATGGGATTAGTAATTTTCAGAGTCTGTGGAGTGTAGCACTTGCTACATTCAGAGTGCCTTAGATGTAGAAGTGAGCCGTCAGTCAAGCTGTACTTGGGATTTCTGGTCTGCAGTGCATGATGGAAATAACAGAATTAGTGACTGTATGCTTGAAGTTACTAATCTTAGAATCATAGAATCATGAAATTTGAAAAAGACCTCAGAGTTCATCAAGTCCGACCTTTGACCAAACCACCATCATGTCAATTAAACAACAGCACTCAGTGCCAAGTCCAGTTACTTCTTGGGCACTTCCAGGGATGGCCATTCTACCACTTCCCTGGGCAGCCTGCTCCAGTGCCTAACCACCTCTGATGCTTCACGCCACGCTGGAATCATGTGGTGCCACGAGAGCTGCTCCCTCACATTGAAGTGGTGAGACCCTTGGCTGTGTAGCTGTTCCTGAATTTCAGCAGAGCTGGGAGCTGCAGCCTCGTCAGGGACAGCTGATCACTAGGATTTTGCCTTGGTGCTTGGTGGGAGCCTCCATCAATTATTGTTTTGGAGTCAAACACCCGTGTTAAACTCTTGTCAGTTTTGCAAGCAGCAAAATATGGGTTCTGCTTTTCCCATACAGGGAATATTTGGGAAATTTCCCATGTGGGAAATGTGGTTCCACTGAAGGAACACCATTTTGGTGTGTGTACCTGTTTGGACTTCTGTCTGCTTTGTCCTGAGTATTTCAGGTAAATATTAGTTATTTGCTCTTTTGTGCCTTTGTATTTTGATCTCTTTTAGAGAGCTTCTCACCACAACTGTCTTTCAACAGAAAGTAGCCTTCTCAATTTCATGGAAGCTTTGCCATGAAAAGTCTCATTTCCACAGAAAAGGATGGTGTGGGGCAACAAGCACAACACCACAGGGCCTGCAATGATTGCTGTAAGCCCTGAGTATCCAGGCTCTGCAGTAAGTTCTGGCTCATAACAGAGCAGGTCATCTGCAGGGTATGACAGCAGCCAGACACCTGTTCTTGATGATGCCTGGCTGCCAGGATTTGCTACTCCTGGCTGCCAAAATAGCTGCCCTGCTTTACAGAACTGGTATGAACAAGGACTGAATACAGGGAGCAGTCCAAATGCTGAACAAGTGGAGATAGGAGCCCCATGGAGCCAGATTACAGAATTCAAATGGTTAAATTTTTTTCTGTAATCAGTGTTTTGATTTAATGCCAAAGGTAAAGATTTTTTCTTTGTTTTTCTGTCCTGCTGCCCTCTGCAGTACATAATTGCATAGCTAGCAGGGCTAGTAGCTTTAGTTTTTGACTTCCAGCTGTAACTGTTTGATCTCAGCCATACTGGTTGATTGTCTAAATGATGGTTTTGTATGTCATAGTAAAATTTTGGTTTATTTTGCCTCTCGCCCAGCTGTGTTTGCAAGTCTGAGGTTTGCTTGGATTTGGATAACTGATGTCTTGTGGGGGATAAAAGTACTTGTTTGTCTACTTGCTGGCATCTGTGATGGGAAATCTAATCTTACCATTGGTGTGTTTCTAGGATCCAGCAGAGATAGATATTGCTCTTTATTGTCTGTTTTAGCTTCTTTTAGTCGTCTGTATTTGCTGTCCAATGGGATGTCTGGTTCTCTGTGTGCATCTTGATGAGGATGTAAAAAGGTGAAATGAAAGTGGTTTAATGTAATTAGAAAACTTCACAGCTAAATCTCCTGTGTTTCTGTTTGCAGTAAATGACCCAGTATGCTGTTTGAGCTTTCCTTCCCACTGTAAAATGAAGTCACTTTATTACCTGCATTTTGTTTCCAAAGCAGGCATGACCACTGTGCATTTGAGCAAGTGTCTTTCTCAGTGTTGCTGAGGTAATCTGTTTTGCTTCATGTGAGAACATTGCTGTCACTGATCTCTCCTGTCAGTGGCCAATGCCATCCCAAGTTGCCATCCCAGCATCTGCTGTGAGCCGTCTTTGGGAAACTGCTAACTGCTGCTTATGCAGAACAAGGCATTTCTTTGACTATTGGCTTGAAATGCTGCACATCTGGATGTGGAGAGACAGCTGCTTTCCTAAGGCTGTGACTGCCATCCTTTGGATGTGGGCAGAAACTCTGATCACCTGCACTCTGAGCTGGCATTACCTGTGGCACTGAAATAAAGCAATAAAGCATATTGAGTGTTTCCCTGTCCTCAGTGCTGTGCTGGTGTGGTCACAGCTTCCCACTGCTTCTCAACACAAGTGTGAGGTGTGCATTGCTTCTGTATGAAATGTTAGAACTGAGCAAGAACAAGGCCAGGGCAGGTTTTGGTCCTCCCCAAGGCTGTGAAAATCTGCTTATGCAAGTGCTGTCATCTCTGAGTAGCGTAATGCACACACACAAGCAATAAACACTAAAAAACACCTTTAGCTCTGGAGAACAAATGTGCAGTTCTTGTTCTTTTGTTATAATGGTGCCAGTTTTCAAGACTCTTTGCTGAAATTGCTTGGGGGAGAGGTGTCCTTTGAGGCAGCAGCTTTTCTAATGAAAGCTGAGACAGCCAGTTGTAACACTTGCATGAGAGCTGCAAGTCCAAGCGTTGGTGGGAAAGTGCTCTTGCTCTACCTGTGGGAGCAGCTGGTCTGCTATTACCTCCAGACTGACAGATGTCACTCTTGAAGCTATTGCTGATGTGGGTGTGCTCACCTTTTTCATAAAATCACAGAGTGGCTTGGCTTGGAAGGGACTTAAAGAACATTTAGTTCCAACCCTCCTGTCGTGTTCGTGGACACCTTCCACTAGACCAGGTTGCTCAAAGCCCTATCCAGCCTGGCTTTGAACACTTCCAGGGATCAGGCATCCATCAATTCTTTGGACAACCTGTGCCAGTGTCTTTTCACTACCCTCATAGTGCAGACTTTGTTCTGTTATCTAATCTAAATCTACCTTCTTTCTGTTTGCAGCCATTCACTCTTGCTCAGTTGCTACATGCCCTTGTAAAAGTCCATCTCCAGCTCTTTTCTAAGCCCCCTCTCAGGTGCTAAAAGGCTGCAATGAGACCTCCTCAGAGCCTTCTCTTCTTCACTGTGAACAACCCCAGCTCTCTCAGCCTTTCCTAACAGGAGAGGTGTTGCAGCCCTTTGATCATCTTTGTATCTCTCCTCTGGACTCACTCCAACATCTTCCAGTGCTGGGGGCTCAGAGCTGACACAGAACTCCAGGGAGTTTCTCATGAGAGCAGGGCAGAGCAGGACAATCACCTCCCTTGATGTGGAGTTTTCTGTTTGTATTCCACCTGGAAATAAAGAACAATTTTTTGCTACCTCCCATGCATCACTACATAGTTGTTTTTAGAAAAGCAAAGTGGATCTGTTAGGTGAAGCAAGCTCCATCATCTTTTCAGTTTTGGCATTGTGTATTGTAGTCTAGGTGCTGCTCCAAAGCATGCTCTTAAGAGGAGCTCACAGCCATCTGTTTGATATTTATGAGATTGTAATTTTAGATCAGGGAGTTTATTACTCTGTATTAAAAGGTAAGCATAAAATAAACTAAGCTAAAGAGCATACAACCTTTCAAAAAGGTTTTCAGCCAGTTAAATCTTTCTCTCTCTCTCCTATATAATGCTTTGTTTGAAAGCAAGGTTACAAAACACCTGGATGTGTTTTCTGTTAGCTCTCTGTCGAGATTGCAATCCAAATGCAACTGGCTCCTGCTCTTGAGGGAACAAAATGCCTTCTGAACCTTTGGGGCTGTTTTGGGAGCGGGGAGGGAAAGGGATAGATGGTGCTGGCATTACAGCTGACTTATTTAAACTACAGTTTACAGCTAGCCTGTTGACCAGTGTGTTTGACTGTTCTACATCCCTCAAAGCAGTTGCTGGAAGCAGGCTGCGTTCCAGCACTTTTCTGGAGTGGCTCTGGTGGTTTAATAGTAGACATGCAATTTTTTATTCAGTTTTTATCACACTCACAAATCTTTGCAGATTAGGTTCTGGTATGGTTGTTTCTCCCATACCCTTTATTTTGTTTTGAGCTATCTTTGTTCACTGCAAGTCAAATTTTCTATAGAAGAGGAATGATCCAGAGCTTGTCTGTTGCTTGGCTCCTAGCTGGGCAATGGTAAAGAATTCTCCTGTGTGGTATCTGCCTGTATTTCATCAGGAGCTTGTGTGTGTGTGTTTGTCCTTAGCTGGGCTTTTGAAATGAATTGTGATTTAAGTGCAGAGATGAACTGTTTGCCCTGCAGAGAACAGCATGAAGGAATGTCCATATTGTTTTGTGAACCAGAGTGCTGCTGGATGCTTCAGCAGATGTGAAATGTATGCTTTTAAAGCTTTGCATATGAATATGTGTCCATCCATATTAGTTTCTCTGTGCACATGTAACCATGAAATGAAGCTGCTTTCATGTATACATGTAAACCCTGCACACAAGTTTATCAGGTGGAAGATCCATCTCTTCACTTTGTTTCTTGCATGGGTGAGTGCAGCTGTGATCAGCCCATAGGTTATGGGTTTTGTGTGTGGGTTACTTGAGTTGAGCACGTGGCAAGACTTAAAAGCCTGTATGTGACTATTGCAGCACCAGGGAGCACCTATACCAGCACACTGAGGTTCTCAGCATCTCATGAGACATGGGAGTGGCCATCCAGTTTTTCCTCATAATCCTCTCCCCCTCAACAAGTTCAGCACCTCTTGGGATGAGAAAATTTTTGCCACCCTGTAATTTGAAGGTACATATATGAAGAGTGAAGCATGATTAGGGAAAGCCACTGAGATTTGTTCCTGTGGCAGAATACTTGAACATCTGTGACCTTTATCTCAAAAGATGGACTTGAGTGACCTTGGAGAACAGCAGGAATCTTGTCTTGGGAAATCTGTGATGTGGTTTGGAGTTGAGCTATTGTGTGGCTTGCTGAAAGCTGTGCTATCTCGTGAATCTCAGCTGTGGAGAGCAATTATTTTTTTCCTATTATAAGAGTGCTTTTAATGCATTTACTAGTTAATGCCTGTGTATTTGTAGCAAAGCTTGTCTGTAGGGTGCTCTTTACCACTTGTTATGTCATGTTCGTGGCAGACTCCAGGAGAAGCGAGATAAAACGGGGAGAATTAGGCCCTGTTCACTAATTGTTCCTCTAATGGATTACCCTAATTAGAAATGCATTATTTAATAATTAAAATGCACTAATTTGTAATTCTGTAATGATCTAAGTAGTTAGTCTTTGCAAGACCTGAAGAGGAGATTTAAAGCCAGTTAGAGAGCTCTCACATGGCATCCAAACAACGTGCACGATCATTAATTTAAGCTTAATCCTTGCTTTTTGCCAAAATGCTTGTATGTACCTGCATATATAATCTCCTGTGTCTTTTGGGAACTTGGCTTTTCTCTTCAGCAGTCAGTTGTCTCAGGCAGCATTCACACTTTCAGTAACAGCCATAAACAAGCTTTACAGGAAGCTTTGCTTTTTTTACAACTCTTCAGACTTTCTATACTACTACAGTTTTTGTATGCTGGGAGAAACAAAATTTTTAGCTCTGTCTCCTTAAGGAGAGTTCCTATGTGTCTGTACCATCCATCTCTTGAATCCCTTGGTCCTACCTGAGTCCCTGTTGGCAGAGAAGCAGAGGTATCAAAGCAAAGCTACTGCAAGGAGGTCACATGGATTTAAAAGACCACGCAAAGGTCTTTGCAGCAGAAATCCTGCCGTGTGCACTCAGTTTATCAGACAGCAGGGACTCCACGAGGCTGTCAGCCTTGGAACACATGCATGCAAGGGAGCCCCTGCTCCCTGCAGAGCTCCTGTGCCTTGGGAGTCCACAACTCATCTGCTTTAATGTCAGCAGAGGGGAAACACTCATTCCTCAGCTATCCATGCAGTTTGGAAGATGAATATATGTGCACAGAGGTGAGATTTTCTTCAAATTTATTTTTAAAAGCTACTCTTTCTAGAGGCTCTGCCTCTGAAACATGTCTGACAGCTGACCTCCAAGCCTGAAGGCTGCTCCCACCTCCTCTTCCTCCTGCTTGGAGTTTGTTTTCCAATCCCATCTGAGCGACTCAGTGGTCATTACCCTCTGTCTTAATGCAGTTCATGAAGGGAGGGCAGCTCCCCAGAGGAGCCCTGTGTTTCTCTGCAGGCCCTTGCAGCCAGCCATGCTGTACCAGCAGAGACCTGCAGCCCGTGTCCCCGTGCCTGGCACTGCGGTGACGCAGGCGTCCAGATACAGCACATTCATCTGTGTGCGCTCATGGAAAGTTGTCACCAACTGCTACTGCTATTTTTTTTTTTTTCCTTCTGTGACCAGGGTGGAAATAGTTATTTGCACTTTACTTAGAGTCCTGAATAAGCAGCATGCCTTGCCTTACAATTTCTGTGCATTTTCCTTAGATATGCTATTTACTTTCCATGATTAATGCTGCTCAGAGCACCGGCGTCTGGCATAACAAGATAGAGTTCTGGCTCTATTCAGCTGTAGCTGCAATCATGGAATATCCTGAGCTGGAAGGGACCCACAAGGGTTGTGGAAGTCCAACTCCTGGAGCAGTTTGTGCTGTGGTCACCACAGTTATCAAAACACACGGATCACTGTCCCAGTGCTGACTAAATATGCAGGAAGTTTTGTCTGTAGCTGTACTGTAACTTTCAGAAAGCATTTCTTGTGTGTAAGCACTGATGATGTAATTGACTGAACGCGAAGCGTTTTCTGCTTTTGCTTTCCTGTTTGTGTAAACCTTGTTACAGCTGCAGCAGAGGATCTTTTTTTGGCTGTGATGAGGCGTGGAGTTGGCCCTTTGTAATTCTAGTTTGATCTGTGATTGCTTTAGTTTTCTGTATCTTTCGGCTCTGGGGATTTCTTTGTCTCTTTTCCCAACGATGTCACCTGGAATAGCTGCTTCTGTTGTCTCGAGCCTAAATTTGCATTTAATTGTAAAATGAATTTGCATATCACAGGTTTTTTTTTTTTTCCCCAAAATCTCTGTGGCTTGGGTTAAGGTTAAATCAGCTTTCCACATGAGTCTGTGACTTGCTCGGTCTTTTTGTATTCTGTGTATGAGCCTAATCTCTCACTAAAGAACCATATTTCCTCAGACTGACATATTTGAGCCTTAAGTCTGTCATACGCATCTACTGATTCATCTTTGCACTGATGAAGAACAAAGGAGGAAGGTCCCACACCAGTACCTCTCTGCGCACAAAGGCTCCTTGCCTTGACATCTGTCTGTGCCCTGTGCCTCGTTTTGTCATCCTCCCCTTCATCTGAAAGCCGTGCATGCCTGCTTTCCTGGGAGCCTGCTGCAAGGAGGGGTTGCATTGCCTGCTCCTACAGGTTGCAGAGGAGCACCCTCTCACTGCACCCCAATTTCATGTTGCTGCTGAGATTCGCTTGGTGGTTTGTGGTGGAGAGAAGGCATCATCTCTTTTTTCCTTTGTGGGGCATCTGACCAGACCACGGCGTGTAAGCGCTGCTGTTGTGCAAACAATTGGTGCTAACTGCAAAGTCTCAGGCAGCAGAGGAACACTTCGGGCAAAGAAAGGCTTTATTTTGCCACAAAAAGTATGTACAAACTGCGAGTCTATCCTGGCTACCATCAGCACAGATTTTTGCAGTGGTGACAGTTTCTCTTTACTCTCGTGCGGGCTCTTGGCACTTCTGACCTGTGACTTGGGAGGAGCTAATTTATTTTGGCCTGCTCATAGTCTCTGCTGTGTGCTGTCCCCAAAACCGGTGCTCTCCTCTCCTCGTCAGGTTGTCTCCAAATGAGGTTTGCACCTCTTGCAGAGGGCAGCCCGGGGCTGTAGGGGGGATGCTGGTCTCTTGGTGTGAGGCAGTCTCTGTATGGGATGGGCTCTTCTAGCCCCATGTTCTCTGGTGTGTCACTGCCTGTGGGTGTCCCTGCTGTCACCTCCCACCTCAGTGGCCAAGGATAGGCACCAGACCTGGCACACCTTGCTGTTGAACCAAGACTAACTACCTGGTCTTGTCAGGTGGACTCCAGTGGTGGTTGGGGGAACATGTCCAGAGCAGCAGCAAAGGTTTCCAGAATCTGGGTGAGATCCTTTGTTTTATTGCAGAAAAACTCAATACGTCCTTTCCCCCTTCTTGTCTTTTTTTGGTTCCTCTTATTTTTGCTTTATAGTTGTTTACATTTTTCCCCTTTCAGTCTATGTCCTCTTTTAAAAGGAGCTAAAAAAAAAAAGACCTCATAAAACCTTTGCTCATGATTGACAGAGTTGCCTTGACACTGGGGCACAGGGGTCTGATTGAAGGGGGGGAAAACAAATGGTGTTCTGGTTAATCTGAGAAACAATTTTTTTTTTCCTTCTTTTAATAAGCCTGTGTGAAATGAAAAGGGGGAAAAGGTAAAATAGAAGAGTTGAAATTCTGCACCAGGGAAGATCTTGGTGTGTTTTGTCCCTGTGCATAGTGTGTAATTATACCCAAAATAGAGCAGTGAACTGAGAGAGGGAGGTGGGCTAGAGGACCAAGCAGGGAGGGGGCAGGGTTACTCACTTCAGGAGCACTATCCAAAAATAAGCCTCTGTTTCTTCCCTGCTTTGTTTGATAAATGGGCTTGGTCTCTTTAATACCATTTCTGGTTTGCTCTCTTTCCATCTTCACCTGTCCCTATTCTTTCTGCTATGTCACCATGGGATGTGGTGTCCCAGCTCGGGCTGGATTTGCTGTGCCAGAGGTGCACCTGCAATGGAGGAGACTGGCAGCTGTCTGGGAAGCACTGGGGAGTGATGGGCTCCAGGAACTCAGTCTCTGTTGATTGTAGCTCGTAGCTTTCTCTAATATGTCTTCTAATTAACTCTGTGGGTTTGGCTTTGTGTTGTCTCCTGTGCCCCCAGACTGGAGCCTTTTCCTCTTGATCCAAATATATTTCTGTAACCCTTCTTCGATCCACTGTGCCCCCGTGACTTTTACCAGATTTACATACCTTGCTTCTGTGCCTTATTTAGCTTTGATTTCTCTTCACATTTTTCCTTTTTCTATGTTCTATTTACACATCTTCCTGCTTCTTCTATCTAGTTTTCCTTCCATTTATGTTCTCTGCTTTATTTTTCCTCTCATTGCATTGCATTTTTCTAGGGCATCACACTTACAATATAGCCACGAGGTAAAGGCCAATGGGCTTGTGAAGGAAACTGCTTTGCAGGAAAGTGAGAAATTCAGGTTAATTGGATGCAATCAGGTCAAAATTTAGTTAATCTTTGAGTGGGTGGGTGTGTTAGCACAAGGCTGTGTATGCATGCCCAGTCTAGGGGCTGATTCAGGCATATTTGTTTCCAACTGTGTATGAATATGCACATTCCATCAGAGACTGGGAGAGTGATGTGCATCTGGGGAAAACGACAGGAATACAAAAGTGACATCTCTTCGTGTCATAGCAGAGAAACTTCTTCCTTCTCTGGCAAGAGAACAAGGCTGTCAAATCACAGAGTAAGGGTAGCTGTAGAGCTGTAACACAATAAACAAGAGTGAAAGATCAAATAGTGCATCTGTCCTCAGGAAAGGATGCTCTCTGTAGAGGGCAGAGGGACATTGCCTTTTGTGTAGGATGAAGAGGAGGAAGATTCCCTCAGATATATCTATTGATTTTTGTGTGTGTGTGTGATTAAGGAACAGGTTTAGTTTTTCAGACCTGTCCCATTTTATTTAGCTATTGAGATGTTCACTGTATTTGAATGTCTGGATGGGATTAGAAGTTAAGGAAATTGGTGCTGTAGTTTTGAGGGAAAAAAACCTCATTGGCTCCTTCAGACTGGAAGGGACCTCAGTGTGTCCCTCAGGAGTCCAATCTCCTGTTCAAAGCAAGGTGGGCATTGAACTTAGCAGGGCTTTGTCCAGCTGGGTTTTGAAAACCTCAGAGTGTGGAGTCTGCACCACCCCCTGGGCAGTGGCTGCAATGGCTGTGCTATCTAAGTAGGGAAGGCTCTTTTGCCTCCATTTCATTTAAAAACGATTGTTTCCTTTTATCCTTCTATGTACTGCAGTAAAAAGCCTGGCTCCATCTCCTCTTTGGACTGGACAGAGGGCTGTTAGCTCTCTCAAATCTCTGTGGGCTGAACAAGCCCCAGTCTCTCAGCCTCTCCTTGCAGGGCAAGTCCTTCAGCCACCCTTGGTGGCCCTAGGCTGAACCTGATCCAGTTTGTCAATGTCTTTCATTGACACATCCAGAGCTGATCCGTGCATGGTCTAGCAAGTGTCCAGTGTGAAGGGAAATTAATGCTTTCCTTAAGCTACTGGTGGGAGTCCTGCAAATACAGTCTTACATCTTCTTTGTTAGCTGCCTCTGCTGCTGGGCAGAATGTGTACTCCTGAGCCTCTCCTTGCTGTAAAGCAAGCTGTCTGACGTGGCCAGTGTGCCATCTGAGTGGGGATCACCCTGCTTGACAGCTGACTGTCCCCCACCTGGGCCCTAAAGGGAAAAGGATATGGCTTATCATTTCTGCTGTGAATTTGGCATGTGGGAGAGACAGTCTGCTGGGAGTGGTAAGGGTTCTGAAGGTAAGGTGGAGCTGCTGACCTTGCCATCAGAAATAAAGGGATGATTTGGTACTGGGTGGAAGCTATTGCAAAGTAAACTGCTGCTTGTAGAAGAAAAAAACTTGCCTCTTTTAGGGACAAGCAAACAAAACTCCCCACTTCTCTTATTCATTGGGAAATAGTGACATTCTGGCTTCTGTCATTTAGTACCATTAAATCAGGCCAATTAGAAGCAAAGCACTTTGAGTTTCTATGGCTAGGTACTCCTCATGACTGAACATATGCTGCCAGGTACTGCTAAAACACTGCAATCTTGTTTAGGTCTGAAGAGTAACTTCATGTTGTCCATCTGTCACACAGGAGGGCAGTTTAAATAATTTCAGTCCTCCTGCAGTCTTAGGCCTTGCTGAGTGTGGTTAAGGGCAGAGAGCATGGCTGCAAAAGTGGTGCTCCACTGATCTAGGCTCTGATGTGTACTTTAAATTCTGAGTCCCATTGTGGTGTGACAGATCTTTGCACTTCTTCACACAGTGGACGCTTCATGCAAGCAGGTGTCCTCACCTGGGTGGCTTGGTGTGACCACTGAGGTGTAGGTTCATGAAAATATAGCCTGTTCAAAAGCTCTTTTACTTCCAGCACTGGTTTTGACTGTGTGATTATGGACTAGAATCATTCACTTGTACATCTTTGCATCTTAGTAGCTGAAATATGATGTTAGTTAATTAAAGGGCATTTCTGAAGCAATTTGAATATTCAGAAATAAGGTAGAAAATCAGCAAAAGGAATAACATAATTTGTAGGGAGAAGCCATTCAGAACTGTAAGCTGAGTCCCTTTTCTTTTGAATTTTGTTATAAATCATTCATGATTAGGATCTGTAGGAAGATGCTAGAAAATGGAGATATAGGAAACTTCTAGGAAGCTGAAAAGAGTGCACTGTCCTGATGTAACCTCAAATTTAATAAAAACCTTGTTTCAAACATATGCTCTGTCCACACTTGGAGGAATCTTCAGTGGAGCCAAGGACTTAATGCTGTAAGAGGAAAGGCCCCAGCAATGAATCAGCTGGTCCATGAGCAAAGAGCATTCATGTGCTTCGAGTGATTTCCCATTTTGGGTCTATGTCAGAGCAGGGTTTGGAGGATGAGAGAGCTGCTGCACAAATGGCTGCTTCAGGCTGAGGTGGGAGGTGGATTGGGGTGAATTAGGACACCCTCCCTCAGCAGTGTGGTGGTTCTTGGCTGTCCGATGTGGTTGGTCGTCCATCTCCACGTTGCAAAGGAGATCCCCACTCCATGTCCTGCTGATGCACAGTCTGGAGACTCCCTTATCCAGGATGGAGGTGCCTTTGTGTCAAGGAGGGACGTAAGGGACCTAAGATTCACTCCTTGAGGAGTGAAGCCCTGGTACTTTCTGTGCCCCCTGGTAGGGCCCTTAAGCCCCCAAGGAAGGTGGCAAGGCACTCAGGCAGGAAGGTGGATGCCATGTTGCATCCATGGGGGACTCTGTACCTTTTATCCTGTAGCTGTGCAAAGGCAGCCCACAGGCCCCTGGCTGAAACACTTTCAAACATCTTTATCTGTAGCATGCTAAATGCTCATGATTAGTTTAAATTCCAGCTATTTTCAGCTACTAAAGTGCTGCTTTCCTTGCATGGCCTTGTGCTTTTAATTAGCGACAGCAAACCCATGTGCTACAAAATCCTTTCCTTCATCCAAAAGGAGGAGAGTTTTATAATTTCTGTCACAGCTCCTCTTTGAGACACACAAAACACGATCCAGTAGCTGGGCAGCCCTCTGAGCTGCCAGGAGCCTGTGCTGCTGCAGACTGTTTGCCTGGCACAGGAAGAGAGGGATGGAAGACCCCTTCTGCTCCGTGTTTCTGTTCCTTGGCGCTCATGGCCGGGGACAGTGGGGACCAGGGATCTGCAATACAGACATGCCATGTCCCTGGGGCTGCAGTGCCCACCTCATTGCTCTAATCCAGGTCCCCTCACAGACCCCCACCTGCTGTTCCTGCAGGCAGCCTCTCTCCTCCTTTCTCCTCTGCTTTAAGCACAGCTTTTCAGATAAGCGATACAATATCATCTTATTTTGTGTGCTATCTACTGTGCTGACTGTATTCTCTGAACACAATAGCACAAATTACTTTACATAACAGAAGTAGAGAATTCAATAATAGCAACAGTAAAGGGAAGGGAGAAGTGAACCACTGAAAAAAAACAAGAGATGTTTCCAGCTATGAGCTTTAATATACACAGGAGTTAAATTCAGTGCAAGATTGATTTTTGTGGGCCAGTCATAAAAGAACTGAAACCTTGATAGGGAGTAGCATGGGGGGAAATGCAGGCATCTGTTTTTCCTGAAATGCAGTGAAGAAGATAGGGGGACAGGGAAGGCCCTAGGATAGATGAGTACTCAATCTCCAAGAGCTGTCAGTGCATCTCCTCAGAAATTGCACAGTGGTCATAGCTTTATTTTACTCACCCTCCCTGTTTCATTTTTTTTCTGTTTTTTTCCTCTCTTTGAGATGGTGATCAGCACTGCATATAATAATCTGAGTGTGATTCCAGCCCTGAATTATAGAGGGCTCAGCACAGTCTTTGTATAGCTTCATCCTGTTCCTCCTGTGTTCTGACATCGTGGTTGGTTTGTTTTTTTTTTTTTTTTGCTACAGCTGCACAGTAAGCTGAGCTCAGCATTCAGCTGTTCCTATTGCCATCTACATTCCTTTCTTTGGTAAGAGAGTTATTTCACAGATATGAAAGATGTGTGAATAATATGCAGTTTTCTTCTCTTTAGACGTATCATTTGCATTTAGCAGCATTGAATATAACTTTTTATCACAGTCTATTTACTTAGGTCTCACTCAGGTTCTTCCCTATTACTTTTGGTCTTGGCTACATCAAGTAACTTGGTGTTTTCTACAATTTTGTCACTTGCTGTGTGTTCTCATTTCCAGCTAAGTGTGTTTAAGTAAAATGTGACACAGCCTAGAGAGTCTATCTCTCACAAAAGTCACTGCCATAGTAAGGATTTTAACACTGATGTGGTACAAACATGGACTGATTCTATTCATTCACTAGCTTGTCATGTTTGAAATATTCAGAGGTAAGACACTGTTTTCTTTAGTGTATTAAGAAAAATAGTTTGTCACAGCATATTCTTCCAGATGTTTAGATACTATGCTTTTAAAAATTTTATATCAGTTGTGAGGCCTAACTTGAAGTTGTATAGAGGTTTCTGAGATGCTTTCCAAATGCAAAGTGTGGCCTGCTAATTCCCCAGTTTTGTTTATGTTGCTGAATTTTTTAGTGATGGAATTGCCTGCAAGTTTAGACGTCATTGGTGTAATATTTGGGAGTTGAAGCTTTTGAGTTTTACTGTGTTGGTTTGTTCCTGAGCTGCTTCTCCTCCTGGGCCCTCAGCCTTCAGCACTGTTGTTTCACTTTTAATGCGGAAGAGAATGGAAAAGAGGCCAGAGACAAAACTTTTAAAAGGGCAGATTTAAACTAGTTTCTTCTAAATGAATTGGAGATTAATGAATCTATTCAAGAGCAAGAAAGATGATAGCTTTTCCTTGTACAACATGAACAATAAGAGTGATATTGGGGACATGGTCGAGTGAAGTGGGACTTGAGGCAAAATAGGGAAATGGGTCAGGATAAGAGGAAATGAAAGTGTGGATGAAGGTTGCAGTGAAGGGAGACTCAGGAAAACTGTAATGACGATTAATTAGGCTTCTCCCTAAATAACTGTTCTCATCTGTACATCTGAAAGCCATTCAGATGTGCAGCACACGTTTGGAGAGTCCTACAGGTAATAAAGGTAAATAAATTAGATATGAAGTTACAAATCAAAGTATCAGAAAAGAAGTTCATTGCAATTTTGAGCTGCAACTGTTAATGCTATTACTACTGTTATTTTTAGTTCCGTTTCCTAAGGAAGCGGAGGTGTTCAGTGCCCCCCTGTAAGAGCCTTTTGGCTGATTTCAGTCTCAGGTGGGTGGATGGAGGGAGAGCAGTCCTACTAATGCCCTCACCAGGGAAGGATGGGCAGAGCAGAGATGCTGTCTGTTCTGCTTGATCCACCAGCTGCTGAGAGGCAGTGACCTGTGCAGGCAGCCTGCTGTGCCAGATGGCCAAACAGCACCCATGCAGAGCAGGAGCAGCTGTGCTGGCTGCCAACACTTGCCATGCTGGGAGGGCATTTTGTGCTGAGGAGGGTGCACTGGTGGGAACAAGGAATGGACCTAGGTATGTGGCAAACTCTTGAGGAGATGTTGGGAACATAGGGAGGAACATTGTGGTGTGATGAAGAGGAGTGCATAGAGTTGTAGGAGAATTTGAGCTGAGATGTGCTGCTAGGTGGGCAAACCCAGAGAGGATGAAGAGATTAGTTTTGTGAGCAGCAGAACTAATGATGCCTCATGTTTGTCTCAGATGGTAGGAGGGGTCATCCTGGGAAGCAGGGGCAGAGATCTGTTCCTGAAAAGAGGACTTCTGGAGGTTAGAAACAAAAACTGCAAAAGCTTAAATTCTGCAGTTCAGAGCACCTTGCTCTTACTGTTATATGGGAGGATCAGGAACTGGCTGTGGTAGACCTTGTGTAAACATAGGAAGAGAAAATGGTCCCTGATTTAAAGAATTTGTTAAGGTGCACAGCAAGAAATCGCATTGTAGACTGGCATGCATTCCTCCTTTTTCCTGTGTGATTGCAGATGTTACATGCTGAGTACTCTGAGTTCTGGGAGGGATTTTGGGAAGAGTGAAATAGGAAAAGCAGGAATGAGAAAACAAGGCAAGTGCCAAAGGATCTGGATGGATTTATTTTTTTTTTTTTTTTTTTTTTGTTTGTTTTTGTTTTTTTTTCCTTCCTCT
Source organism: Irena cyanogastra (assembly GCA_013397155.1). NCBI lineage: Eukaryota > Metazoa > Chordata > Aves > Passeriformes > Irenidae > Irena > Irena cyanogastra. The sequence goes on along the minus strand of VWZV01013513.1, from coordinate 662,047 downwards.
GTCTATCAGGAAAGAATTAAAAGTTCTAATTTTGTTTGTTCAACTTAGCAACAAGTCAAGGGGAAGCCTGGAAGGAATTTACAACAGTAGGAAAAGTTTCTGTCCCAGGGATGAGGAGGGATTTACTTTAAGGCTGTAGAAATGCTGGAGGCTTTTGGAGAAGGAAAGGGACAAAATGTTTTGAATGTTCAAAAGAGTTTTGTGCATGTGAAGGTGGTAGGCTGACAAATGCCTCGTTGTGGCTTGTGGCACTTGCAACCCAAGTCAAAGGCACTGGAAGCTGTGTGGCTGGGATCCTTCAAGGGAAAGGGCCTGGCTGCTGCACATCCGGCCCTGCTGGCTTGCATCTTAGAGCTGAGTTGGGCTCAGTTGGCTGGGGCACGGTGCTAATAACAGCAAGGTCATGGGTTTGGTCCCAGTATGGGCTACTCACTTAAGGCTGGACTTGATGATCTGTGTGGGTCCCTTCCCACTCGGAACATTCTGTGATTTCTAGGGAGAGAAGCACCAGCTCAAGCACAAAATTAAGAGGGAATATGCTAATTACTAGTCAGTCAGACTGGAAGCCCTATCACTGTTTCCTCGGCTCTAGCCCAACCCCACAAGCAGGTGTATCGCAAATGAGGGGAAGCTGGGCAGGAACATGAGATGCCAGTGGTGAATTCCAGGAGGATGGAGGTGCTCAGCATATAAGGTTGTGCTAAGGTCAAAGAAAATGAGCAAAGAGAAAAGCTCATGGATTGCTTTGCAGAAGAGATCATTAGCTATCCCAGGCAGTTCCAGTGCTCTGGCTGTCAGAGCCTGATCTAAAAACAGGCTGGGTTTTTGCTCTGTATGAAAATGAGAGGCGGTGTTTCCCTCCCACCTCTGCTTTCCTGAGAAGATGGAGGGCTGCAAAGTGAGAATATGTTAGGGCAAAGGTGGAAGTGTGCAGGAATAAAAGTAGTGACATCTAGCAAGTGGCAGGAGAGTAATGGAGGAGAAGAAATTTGGAATTGTTACAGTGGGGCAGGGAAAGTAGGTGGGGGGTGGAAGAAGTGGGAAGTGATGCAAGAGGAAAAAGAGATGAGGAATACCCTGAGGGATGTGAGAAGGAATAAATAATATCCTGGGAGCAGTGAAAAGCAGTAGCAGGCAGGGAGTGATGTTATTGAGATTTAGACTAATCTTACATTGAAAGGAAGCAATGTGCTTTAGCTGCTCACAATATGTGAGTGTAAGCTTCAGTCCTGCATGCATACACCTTTTCAATGGTAAGGAAATGCCTATCAAATTAATTAGGAACTGGGACCATTGTTCTCATTGTCTGGCAATCTATTAAGAAAAGATGGTCAAGTGCCATCTTTGACTGAAAAGGAGCTGGAAGCTCAGAGAAGGCTTGGGCATTTGGCAGTCAGGCTAACAGAGCTAGATAAAGCAACGCAAAAAAAATTTGGCTGGCAAAGCAATCTACTTATCCTGGAACTGGCTTGTGTCACTTGAGCAGCTCTCAGTGCAATACCATCTTCTAGCTGCATTTTCCTTGGACACAGAGCTAAGCAAACATTCCCCTGCCTATCTTACAGAAGAAGCTGATGTGGAAAGGGATAAGGATGCTGGGCATGTGTAGTGCTGGATTGAGTCTGATATGCTGGTCTGGTCTCTCTGTCAGTGACTGGTGGCAAAGGTGACAAGTCCCTGACTGGTGCCTGAAAGGTGTTTCTACCTTCTGGGCTGTTAACTAGCACAGGAATCATGGCAGTTGTACTAATAGAAACAATGCTTTTATAAATTGAAAATGGGGCGTTAAGCAGGGTTTGCTTGGCCTGATCTGTGAAGGTCTGATTCAATATGATGAGAGAAAACTGATCCTGGAAGTGGAAAAATATTCAAATGAACATCACAGAAGTTAATGCTGAAGCCCACTTTATCTGCTGCCCTTTACTTGCTTCATTCTCTGGCTCAGATGTTGCTTTTCTGCATATGACTCCAACATGCTTAGGCACTTCAAAAAATCAAGCAGTAAATGTGATTGCCTTGATTATAAATGTCATCCAGCTCGGATGAAAGAGGAATGGCTGAGCTGGTGTAGTACATAACAGCTGGTGATTAACCACAGCAGGGGGCACCTCACAAAAAGGTGTCCAGACCTTGCTGCAGGCAAGTGTGGATTTATCCCCTTGTATGGCTTAGAGATGGGTGTAAATGATGGGGCTTTGAGTCTCTAGTAATGATAACTCTGCATATGGATTTATTTTCCTATGAACTGATTGGTATTGAGTGATGTGGCAATCCTGGTCTTGCTGCCTTCTGTGGCAGAGTTCTGCTGTTTAATCATATATTGAAATTGGGAGGAGGGGAGTGAGAGCAGAGCAGTATTTCATTTCTGCCAGGTTGGATTTGCCATCTTCTAATGACTGTGTATCCTCCTGGCCCTGTGCTGGGAGCACAGAATTTTGCCTGTTATTGGTTTTATTATTTCATGCACTTCTATATTTTTTTTTTTCTGTTTGAATGATCTCAGGACCAAAAGGGATGGCTGGAGTTGCCTTATCAGACACCCTGCAATCATGAGCCCCTGTGCTAAGTCCAGAATGAGCTGCCAAAAATGTACTCTCACACGTCATAGGCTGTGAAATATATTTGTGTGCTTTACAGCAGATGTAGGACCAATGCAATAGCAGATCAAAAATCTCTGACAGCAATATACTGTGGTGACAGCCCTGCCTGGCAGCAACCAAGGGTATTGCTAATGCAGTTGGTCCTTGTAGTAGGGAAGAGGATTTCCTGCTAAAAGGGACAAGAAACCAACCCAAAGTTTCCCCTCCTTGGAGGCAGCAGTGTTCCCAGGCTGTCCATCACTTCTGCCACCTTTCTCTGAACCCTCTCAGGTTCTGCAAAAACTATTGCAACCTGAGATAGCCAATCCCGTTTATTATCTGTGTCCCTCCTCCTTCTGGTCCTTCTGCAGCTGGGCACTTTTTCTAATGGCATTGTGCTTGGCTGGGCAGTGCTGAGCTGGGTGTGGGGACCCCAGCTCCTGTGCACTTGCCTCTCAAAATCCTGTGAGAGGACTTGGAGCAGCTTTAATGTGGGTTTTCCAGGATAATCAGTTTGTTTTAATTGACAGTGTCACTTATTATGTTGGCCATCTGCCTTGCTTTGGTTAAGTCTCAATCCAGCACCCAAGAATTCTCTCTGATCTTGAGAGGCTGTTTTGAACTCCCCAAATAACCTGTATCCTCTACAGACTCTGTGACCCCACCACGAGCTCTCTTCCCACATAATTTACATATTATTTAAACCATCTGTACAGCACTTGCTTCCTTTACTCTGAATTAATGTCCTTCTGAATGACTCCCGTTGTGCTCTAAACAGTCTTCTAAAATCTAGTGTCATTTGTGTATCTCTCGATTCACTACCTCCTCCTAGGACACTGAACTTAATTACATTGTGAACCATATTACTTAAGGGCTCAGATATTGTCACTTCTTGATTTAGTTCCTGCATGTTGCTGAAAATTAAGTCAGGAGGTGCTGCTTTTCCTTGTGGGTGCTTGAATTAGATGTTCCAAGAAGCAATTGTTTAAAGAGCTGAGGAGCTGTTGTGTTCTTTGTGCCAGCTTACAGGTGAATTCCACCATCTTAATTTTCTATAAATGGTGTGTTCTTTCAAAACTGCACGCCCAGCTGTCTTTAGCTACAGCCCTGAAGATAGATGTGCAGTATGGGATTATAAATGTATTGCAACTGCTGGGGTTGTGAATTCATGCAGAGTTGATGGTGTGATCATCTGCACATATTTTTCCCCCTTTAGAGTTTTAAGGTTTTCTGAATTAACTCCACCTAGGTATTGAAAAGACTGCATTATTTCTTCAACTCTTTGGCTTGAACCCACTTTGCTGTATAACTTGCTTCCAGGTATTATAACATCTAATTTGCTTTTTAGTGTTCCACCAAGTTTCTGTCATTCATAGTGTATTAGTCATCATCCATTGCCAGGATATCTAGTTCAACTTAAAATCAGCCTGTTTTGAGATGTTTAAAGCTAGGCTTGAAGGGGAGAGAGGGGAGTAAAAAAAAAAAAAGAGAGAGGTAGTTATAGAAATGCTAATGTCAACCCTTCCTCCCTCATTTAAGTCTGGGTAAGGTGTTACTTGATCGGTCTTTCCTGCTTCTGTCTCCTCTGACAATGCAAGAGTTTGAGGGAATGTGATTGATTTCTGGGCTTGGATTTGCTGACTAAATGCTTTGTTTCTTTATCTGCTGTAATGAAAACAAGCAAATTGGAGTCAGCAGGCGAGAAAGGACTGTCAGTAATTCCCCTTACTTCACCCTGCTGTGTAAACCTGATAGGTTTAAGGGGTTGGGGGCTATGGGGCTTTGCTCTGTGTCCCTACTACCGTAATATCCTGTGCTGGGAGCACGGCTGCCAGCTCCACGGTATGGAAAATTAATGCCATCTCCTGCCCCACCCCACCGCTGTCCTTCAGGATCGGCCCTTCCCTGAAATGGGAGGGTGGGCACTGCAAAGCAGCCAGGTCCAGTTTGGAAAACGGCATTGAGCATCCTGGGGAATCAGGTAGCTTCCTCGGGGGGGGAGCATGCGTCATAGGCTCCGAGAGCTATTTTATGATTATGCCAATCATAGATTATGCCAATCCTTCGCTGTAGGGCTCTGCAGGGAAGAGGCTGAGGGGACCTCCCACGGATTAATCTGGTTAAACTGCTCTTCACAGGGTGGATAATCTCTGTGTCAGCATTTGTGAGTTCAGACCCACTGATGAAAGCTACTCTGCAGCCAGCTGGGAGCTGGATAAATAGGGCAGATGCTGCTGAACATGATGGCTCTGTACAAACATTTGAAAGTCAAAAAAAAAAAAAAAGGAGCCCAGTGGAGAAAAAGGGGCCAAAATTGGGTGTTTGAAACTGTGCAGACGTGCGTAGTGTCTCAGATGAACACTAGGGACAGCGTGACGATTCCCCATGGTGCTTCAGGAGAATTTTGCCCTGCATCTGGGTTCAGTTGGAAATTGCTGATTCAGTGAAGTCAGCACAAATTTATTGTCACCCGTCCACCCCCTGGAAATGATGTGCATGTTTTAATCAGCTCAACACATTTCCTTTGGCTTTATATGTTAATGTAAAAGTCAACATGGTAATGGTGATAGTCAAAACCCTTAGGTCAAAACAAATGTGCTTCAAACAAGTCAAAGGAAAATGCATTCTTGAATACATTGTTTCAGGCCATTGCAAATTAAGATGACACAGGCTTATGGCCCATGACGTTTGACTTCCAACAATCTATTAAGAATCTGTGGCCTTAATGTCCAAACAAATGCTCAATAAGATTCAGTTTGCTTCTCTTATTTTTAACTGAGTTCAGTTTTGATAAAGGCTGTGGGGCTGACAGCTCTGAACAACCAGCCTTAATGCATTTCTGCAACTCACATCTTTAAAGCTTGATGTGTCCTGGCAACTCCTCCCCCGTTTCTGATGCTATCTTTTATCTTTTTTTTTTTTCTTTCAAAGCTTCTAATGTTTCCTAGGTAGACATGAACTACATCTATCACAGCCCCAGTTTAGCTGTGAGGCGGATGGTGGGGTCTGCAATGCAGCCCGTGTGGTTTCCCACACGTTGCTGGCTCCAAGCCCGCCCCTTGTGCAGGCTCGGAGGGTTTGTAGCGTGCTCAGGCTGCCTGTGACAGCCCATCCAGGCTGCACAAATGAGAAGAGACAGTGCAGGGCTGAGAGAGCAGTGCCTGGGCTGGCACAGGGGCTTACTGCAGCCACCAGGTTTGCAGGAGGGGGAAAGAAGAAGCCTAGAGGGGACAGTGGCTTTTGGATCCCTGTGCAACCCACCGGTCCAAGACGTGTGATAGGCTTTCAGGTGGCTTTGCATAGGAGTCTGCTTCCAAGCTCACCTTAGAACAGGCACAACCCCACAGGAGACAAGGAAGGGATGAGCTCCCAAGGCTTCCTGCTTGTCCTCCTGCCATCCCTGCAAGAGTGGAGAAGGCAGAGGGGTGAGCATTCCTAGTTGTCCTTGCTCTTTTGTTGGCTGCTGTTTCTCAGAATGGATGTGCAAGCAAGGGCCTGTGTTGGGAACCAGGCAGGAGACAGGGCTGTCACCTTCCCCCTTCACCACAGTGTGGAGGAAGGGCTGAGAGACAGGACCAAACATGCCAGGGGTCCTTGCTGGGTGTATGCAAAGGTACACCTCACCAGAGACCATGGCAGTATGAGCCTTGTTCCCACAGAGCAGAGCCTGTGGTACCCTGCTCCTGTATCCTCCTTGACACCAGAGCAAGGTGGGGCAGCTGGAGGAACCAGAATGCAAGCTCCCTTCCAGAGCTGGAGTGCTGTGAGGAGAGAAACAAGTAATGGAAATTGAAATGCAAATTCTTTTCTGAGTGTAGAAAAGGCCCCCATAAATCAGGAGTGACAAGAACACAAAGACACCATCAGGATGCATTTGCACAATCAAGGGATGTTTCATATATCTGAGAGAACCAAGGCACAACCTCCGCTCCTGAAATAAACCAAATCTATTTTTTTTCTCATCATTGAAGCAGTCTCTGAAATTCCCTGTTTGAAGAGCAACAGAAAAACAGAAAGGAGATTTGAGTTAAATTTTACTCAGATGAGGCATGTTTTCTAATCCAGACAGGAAAATATTTGTTTTAAAGGGTCAGTGATGAATAAACAGTTCTCTCTCTACACATTCAGCAGCATAATGGGAATCTGCATTTTTTTTCCCTCTAGAATTGTCATCATCAAATAAATGGTACAGCTGTTGAGAACCTTGATGATATAATTGTGTGGTCTAGAAACAGAGTAACCTCATGACAAGAAAAGAGCAGAAATGCTTGAACAGAGACCCTGTCCACAGAACACCAGAAAAAGGAGCCATGGCAGCATGGAGAGCTTTTTCCAAGGCTTGAACCTAAAACTGTAGCTAAATGTTTCACTAACCTGTAAGGTGATGCAAGCTGAAGGTGCTGCTATAGGAAGAGGTGGAAGTTTTAATCTGAAATCAGAAGTGACAGAGTTGAGTGATTGAATTTGGACAGGCAAGTCCTGCACTGGATTTTAGCTTCACTTTTCATCATTCTGTCACAAGCCCCAAATGTCTCTGTCTTTTGCTGAAGTAACTGATAAAACCCCTGTGTCTCACTATCTTCCAGGTTAAACTTGAGACCAGCCTTCAGTCTTGCTAACTGGCTTTCTCCTAACACACAGTGTGTGCTGGGCATCTCTCTACTTCCACGTATAAATTCCTGAGGAGCCTAGCTCCCATGGGTGAGATATCTTTATCCCAGCCTTGCTGTGAGGAAGTTTTTTGTGCAGTATCTCAAAACCAGGTTGAGCCTGCCCAGTGTAATCTCTGCATCACAGAAAGTGTGATTAGGTATGTGCAAGTGGTCTCATTAATCAGCTGTAGCAGATTTGTGCTCTACTTTTGACTGCACCTGTGTGGCCCTGTCCCACAGCTAGTGTTGGGTCACCCTGGCAAGACTGAAGCAGTTGCCATCTTCTGTTCCCCTGGTTTAAGGCCAGATTGGATGAGGCCCTGAGCAACCTGATCTGGTGGGTGGTATCGCTGGCCACAGTGGTTGGAACTAGAGGATCTTAAGGTCTGTTTCAAATCAACTAATTAACTAAGATATGATTCTGTGTTGGTATGTTAAATGGATGTAGAGCTCCACAGACTGATGGACTTACAGGCTATTCCTGCCCAGTGTACAAATATAGGACCTTTCTGAAAAGCTATTGCACAGTAAGCACTGGAGTTGTCCCAGTTTGTATTTCCTTCAGCTGAGCCATCATCCTCTGCTATTCCAGCTGTAGAATGGGGATTAGGCAGGCAGGCTTTACTGACATGATTTGTGCTGGGTTAAAACTTACAATTGAGTTATGCAGGTTCTGTGTTCACAAAACCTTTCCATTACGCCACCACACTCTAAAGCACATTAGAAAGCGGCTGCATTGTGAAGGGCTTGGGGAATTCAGATCTGCTTTCCTGCAGCTGTTTTTCTGTCCCTGCCAGGGTTAGGTGCATAATGTGCCATTAGTTTCCATCTGCTAGGGCTGGAAAGAACCATCTCTGTTTCTGAAAGATAGCCCATGATGGACTCCCCCAATGCTAAACTGTTTTTTTTTTTCTTTTTTTGAGCCATTTCATGACTAGAAGGGAAACAGGAGACTTGCTAGAATGTGGGAGGCTCCTTCCTACAGAAGGGTGATTCTCCCTGGATCAGGTACAAAGCCAGTTGCGTTTCCACAGGAATGCCACGTGTTTCATGGGTTCCTGCTCTCCTCTGCCTTGGTTGCTTTATCCCAGTCTTGTGCCGTATCTCACCAGCCTGAAATGAGAAGCAAAACCTCACCCAGTGAGTGGCCACAGTGCCTGGGTGAAAGGGAAGGTTTTGCTGCTCTTGCCTCAAACAAGCAGACAAACCTGTACATGTATATGCATACTGCTCCCTCTTGATGTTATATGTGAGAAAATAAGCATGGATCCCCAACTAAGTGCTATTGAGATTAGAGGTGAGGTAGCCAATATCTGATGGGGTCTGGGAAGGGGAGATGTTTGTCTAACCCTAACTCAAGTTGTCAGGGTCTTACCTATGTTTGGAGAAGTTCTCTGGACTGACAGGTGGCTGCTTTACTCAGGTGTCTGTAGGATGGAAGGATTTCCTGGCTTTGGTGGCTTTGTTTTGGACCTTGATGGTAGTAGTTACAGGAGAGGGTGCTAAAGGATCACAGCAATTCCTTATGCAGAGCAGAGGGTTTCAGTGCAATGAAAAATGATGATTGCTTATTTCTCAGTTTCTTTTGAATTAGGGTTAATTGGAAAAAATTTGGTAGTTCTCAAAAATGGGAAGAGAGGCCTTCTCAAGAGAGAGATTAAGTTTTCAAATACGTATGAATGGTTTAAAATAGAGGACTTGGATAATTTAAAAATAAGTGCATCAAATGTGTCATCAAAAAGCCTGGGCATTCTATTGAAGAAACAAATCACTTGACAGACTATCAAATCACCTGAATGTAAATGCCTTCCCAGTGAAAGACCTGTATCAGCTGATGATTGTCCTATGTATGTGGCCTATATCCTTGTGTACGTTACATATGCATAGACATGCTTGCTTTGAAAAGCTGTAATGCAGCAGCCAGTAATGGGGCCAACATTAGTCTATCATTTCTTTTTTATCCACCTTCAAACAAAATCCTGTCAGGTAGCATCGGGAAGCTGAAAGGAAGAGCGTGAGGGGAAAAGTGTTTATTAACAGGAGAGGGAAGGATCAGGCATGTATGTGGAGTGTTTGTGGAAACAGTCTTAAAGCACAGAGGTAGACAGGACCACTAAAAGCTTTGTACACGACAGTGCAGCCTGATCTGACAATTGTCGTTTGGAAACTTATGGCTCTGTGAGGCTGAAAAGTTTTTTTGAAGTGTTGCTAAAACTAATTATCCTGGAGAAATGAAGCTAAACTAAAACAAAGAAAAAATTATACTATGGGACTCTGTGCTTAAAATATTAGTGCAAATTTGATTTTCCTTTGTATCCTCCTCCCCAGTTTTAGTAGCAGGTGAGTGGGAAGAGTGCAGAATGAGGCAGAGTGTTGTGGGTAAAATTGCTTTATCAGCCTGGTGCAGCATGCAGGGGTTTGAGTGGGTGCCTGGTTCCAGACCTGGCACACTGTCACTGCCCTGGCCCCCAGCAGTTACTGACAAGGGTGCCCATGGGGCTGCAGAATCCCAGCCATCTTGCTGTTAGCTGGGGATATGTCATCCTCCCTGATGGCAGAGGAGTGGGGAGTGGAGCTGGCTTTAGGGACAGGCTGTTCTTTCTGTGAAAGATGGGAGCTTTTCTGCAGTCGCTCTCTGAGATTTACGGTGGGTGCACAGTAGCTGTCTCCTCACGGCGTGCCAAGTCTGTCTTTACTATCCTGACCTGTGCTCTGGTTTTTCTTTCCCTTCCACTGGCTGCCATAAATAATGTGGAAGCTCTTTAGGCGCAGTGCAGGGAAGTGGGCGCTCCGAGCGCGCCCGGAGGAGGCTGCGCTGAGCTCACTGTGCAGGTGCTGACGCCTCCTGCCACACGAACAGGTACGGCAGCTCCTCCTCCAGAAACAAACAGTGCTGCAGAGGGGGTTTTGCCTTTTTCAAAGCGGTGTCGTGACAGGGCTGTCCCTTCTTTTCCTTGCTGGTAAATGGGAACTACAGCTGCTTGGGGGACAGTATTTTTGACCCTTACCTGACTCAGACCAAACCAAACATCCTTCCTGAGCAGCATTCCATGGGGATGGGCACTTGACACAGCATGCATGCTGGCAGCAAAATGGATGAGTGCTGGGGCACAGGTCATTGTCAGGTATATAAGAATCTGTAGGAAGTAAGTCTTGAAATATAAGGGTAGATTATGAGTAAGGAGCCTAAATGTTCTGTGGTAGCTTTTCCTACTACACCTCTGACTCCATGTCTGATTGCATCTGGGCAGGAAGAATCATTCTCAGATGAACAAAACGATTGTGTAGAGAGGGTGAGTTTTATTAAGTCACTGCTAGGTGTGTTTGAAAAAGGATGCTGCATGTAGGGTTTGAAAAACAAATTTGCAGAAGTTGATGGGTCTTTCAGCTGTAGGTATCCTGATCCAGTAGGAGATGGAATGTTATCTCAGAGAGCAGCACATGAAGCTACTGATCCTGATGGGCCCTTTGGCAGGGCTGTACAGGGCAGGAAGCAGCTATCCTAATCCACCAAGAACAAATTTAATTTATCACATATATCTGGTCACTGGTGCTCCTCATTTACAATGTCTCATCTTGCTGAGCTGGGCAGGTTACCAATAATTTGATGACCCTTTGCCTTGGGGATCTGTTGATCCAGGGGCTGAAATGTTTGCATTCCCAGCAGTGGACCTTTGCAGGCTGCTGAGGCTGCCCTCTGGTTAGGAGAAGATGGCTGGGCTTTGTACTCTGCTCACCAACATTTTGTACTAGCTATGTCTCAGCAAAGCAATCATCTTTCTCCCATCCTTGTGGTAAAGTCACTTACTTGTGAAAAGTGGAAGGGAAGTTTTGGAAGCGTTTAGTGGAAGTGATGTAGTTAAGTGTCACAGAATGGTTTGAGTTGGAAGAGACCTTACAGATCATCTTGTTCCAACGCCTCTGCCAAGGGCAGGGACACCCTTCAGAAGACCAGGTTGCTCAGAGCCCATTCAATCTGGCCTTGAACACTCCCAGGAAAAGGGACTGCTTCTCTGGGCAACCATTTTCAGTGCTTCACCACCCTCAATAGGACCATACAATAGTTTGGGTTGAAAGGGACCTTAAAGATCACCTTGTTCCAAGCCCCCTGCTGTGGGCAGGGACACCTTTGCAGTGGCAGTATTGAATCAGTGTGCACTATGGAGAGGAAGCAGGAATGTGAGGGTAGCTGACCTAGTGAAGGTAAGGGGACCTGTATGGGACAGAGGAAATGCCCGTGATCCCTTGGTGTTCAGAAATTAATGTGACAGAAGATGGGTGGCTGTGAGGTACTAAAGAGTAATCCAATAAAGAAGCAGTTCTTACAGAGTCAGGCAGAATGGGGAATGGCTGTTAAAAGTTAAAACTAAAAGGCTCATGAGACACTCTGAAAAGAGAAAATGAAATACTTGTCATGGCTAGAAAGGAAGGATGGAGTAATGGGCTAGCCTGTCACTTGTGTGTCCAAAGTGAAGTGAGATAAATGCACAACCAAAAATTTCTGACTGGAAACAGTATGGGGAAAAATAAGTTAGACTGTAAATAAGAGGAAGAAACATGTATTTCCAGAGGCTGTCAAAAACTCTAGAATAAATAGAGTGTGAAGTTGAATCTATATGAAAACAAATAGGTCACAGGAATACAAATGTAGTAGCAGTCCTGAATCTGAATAGAGGCGATGAATACAACAGGCAGAAAGACATCAAAGAGGCAGGAGAGCTGTGCTGTTCTGATTGATGAAGGCTTTAGCTAGCCTGCCCTATTAGCAACATGCTGTGTAGGACCTGCCTTTTTCAGAGATGGTCATTCTGCAGTCAGTTGTGTTGGTAACCTGTTCTTATATATCGTGTTGCTATTAAAGGAACCTGGAGTGCCCTTGGAAGGCAGCAAATTCTTTGGTAGATGGGAAAAGAGAGAGATGTGTGGGTGTTAGACCTGTTTTAGTGTTACACTATTGCAACTATGGGCTGGTTTTTACCTTGAGGTCCCAGTGAAGGTATCAGTGGAAGGTGGAGGTAGAGAGCACGTGTCTTCTGGCTCTTGCCTGTTTACCCTGCTCACCTGAACAGCCAGAAACCTCATGGAATGCAGGGAGCCCTATATTTATGATAATCTATTTGCAGCACATTGCTTGCCTCTACATGTGGAGCTTGGACACTTCTCCCATTGTTCTTAGGAAAGATTTTTGGGGAAATAATTTTCCCTGTGAGCACTGTCCTCATCAAATGCAGTAGTAGCTGAGACAGAGAATGCTCTTAGGTCAAAGATGCTGGAGAATAGTTTGGGAGACTCTTGCTCAGTTCCCAGCTGTGCCCCATGTCTCCCTCCTGTCTGCCCTTGGGTAAATGCATTAATTTCTCTGTGCTCTTGCTCCTTGTGTGCAAAGCAGAAATCATAATGCATCGTTAGCCTGTCCTGTTCAGTTAGATTAAAAACCCTTTGGAGCAGGCAGCATGTTCTGCTGCATGTTTATGTAACATTTTGCATAATTTGATCTTGGCTAGCATCATCTAGGACACGTGGAGATACCTCATAAATAATACTAATAATATTTTAATATTGCTAATGCTTAGCACATTCACAGCATTTAACCTCCCCCTAAAACAGCACTCAGCACTGTCGACATTGCAGCGATTGAGCATGAGTCATGTTGGCTCCTTTCCCTGGCATGGTTCAATCTGTCAACTAGCCAGAAAGCTGAGGCCCTCAGTAAATATGTACTGGGTGTCAGGAACACCTGGATCTTGATGCAGCCCTGGCAATAACTTACGGTGTCATTGCTGGGTAGTATTGTTTGTTTTGGTTTTTTTTTTTTTTTTTTTGAAGTGAACTCTGGTCTTTGGTCATCTGACTTGAGATAGTGGGAGCCAGAGGCTCACAGAGCTTTTCTGTGTTAGAAATTAACAGTATTACACATCCTGAAAACCAGTCTCTAGGAAGCTCATGCATTGGAAAACCTAAACCTGGGAACTCTTTTGAAAAACCCTGTTCCTCTTGTGCTTGCTTTCTAATCAGTAACAAAGGGGAAGGATTTATGTACCTTAAGAGGTAGATGTGGAATTTAGTAGAAGTTCACACAGTGTCTTGAAGGAAAGTACTAGATGATTTATATAATCTCATTTTCACTGACTGCTCTTTGTTGCAGGATGTAAGAGGAGGGATGGAAAGGAGACCAGATGTACTAGGAGAGTGCTGACACATCTGCTCACCCACCACAGGGTCTCTTTTCCTCCTCGGATGAGAAGCTTAAATACTGAGAATCTTTCCTGCCCTTTGTCACACAGACACATGAGGACCTTCCTTTTCATAGGAACTTTTCCATAGCCCACTTATGTGCTTGAGGAGGTTCCAGCAGCTGCTGTGAGCCTGTATGCTGCCTGAGGCTCCCAGCTTCCAGTTATCTGTTGAGACAAATTGGCTCAGTCATCTGCAGTCTTTTTTCCAGGCACATGTCCTGCAGGTCATTGGTGCCAAATCTTCCAGAATACTCTCTGGGAACCAGGGTGGAGTGGCCAGCTACAAACCTTCAAAAGAATTAAAAACTGAGAAGAAAAAGTGTGCTCAAAATAGGGGGTGGTGACAACTTAAACTCTGAAAATTGTGTTTTAATTACAGCCAATAACGAAACAAACAACAGGAGCTCATATCCAGCTCTCTATTACTGCCCTGCATTTTGCCTAGACTGTATGCAATTTCTTCTGAGTGACCTTACCCAAGTACTCCCTACACTTCTGAATTAATCTTTATTTACTTTGCTGCAAAGCTTTGTCACTGCATGTCTTTTTTTTCCGTACTGAAGCACTTGTCAGAAAAGCCTGCTAAGCTAAGTACTGAGCATAGGATTTAGTGATGCTCCAGCCACTGGAAACATCGTGCTGCTGGGAGACGAGAGAAAGAATAAAGCCACTCTGCCTTCCTTTCTGCCCCTCTAATCTAGGACTTCCCCTAGAGGCAGAGTACCCTCTAGGATAATTTAGCCTTGGAAACTGGCTGTCTGGAGGAGCAAGGTGCTCACTTCCACATCCTTCAGCAGGTGATGTGCTGGGGTACATGATACTGACCTGAAACCTGCAGAGAGAAGAGGCCCTGTGCAGAAGGGCATACACACCTTTTAAAACTGTGAGAAGGTCCTTAATCTGCCTTTTGTATTTTCTTTGTCATCTTTACTTTCCTGCAAGGCAAGGTGACCTTTTGTTAAAGGTGCCCTGCACTCCCTTCAGACATATTTGAGTTGTACATCCATCTAAGCTCAGCTTGAACTTGTGTGGCTTTTGACAGGGATAGGTGGGAAGCTGCAAAAAATGGAAAAAGTAGTCTTTAACATCTGAAAACTACTATAGATTAGAAAGACAGCAATGCTGAACTAAGAAAACCGGTGCAAGGAAAAGGAACAGGAGCAGGGTTACTGTTTGGTGGACTTTAGCCCTTGGGTGCTGGTGAAGTTTCTTCTACCCTATTTCTTCTCCAGGGAAATGGCTTCTTATTCAAAGACATTCCATCCTTCCTTTGTATTTGCTGTGAAGTTCAGCACCCAGGACCCAAATCTCTGTCCTTTGTGTGTCTGTGCCTCCAATCTGGGGGTGGTGACCCCCAGCTCAGGCCTGGGCAGTGACTGGGAGCTGCATAGTAGTACCTGCTTCAGGAGGTGCATTGGAATATCCTCTTCATGCCCCACAGATGGTTTCCCATCTAAACCTAAAACCCACAACAGGAGGACAAACCCTACACCCATCCATAAACAAACCTGACAGCATTAGGAGCAGTAAGGGGGCATAAAAGTAAGGCTTTCCTTTGCTAAATTTCTCTTCCCTGCCCTCCCAGATGTAACATTGCTGGTTCTTTCCTCTTCCTTCCTTGAAACTGAGCCACACAAACACTGCTGTTGTGGTGCTGTATTTATTCAGTGGTTATGTCTAGTGGGCCCACCCAAGATGAGGACCCTATTCAAACCTATCATGATATGAAGGTAAAAGAAGGGACTGCAGCACCACCAAACATGGCAGGACTGTTGCATCAGCCTGACAAGTGCTGAGGAATACTTAGACGACTTTGGATGAAGCTTCTGGGTGACAGGGCAATGAAGCACAGAAGCAGAGGGAGGACTGAGAGGTATTTTTTTCCCTTTCCCCTTGCACAACACTATTTTTATACTTTAGAAGGAAATTTCCACCAATTAAGCTTGACCACAGCCAGAGTAAATCTGATAAAAAGTGGCTTAGGCCCTGGTTAGAGAATGGTGACTCCACCATTCTCTCTGATCACGTCACTTCCTGGGGTTGTGGATGATGGGGCAGAATGTCAGAACATTCAGCTGCACTGGTAAAATTCAGATTTTGTCATTCTGGAGCACATTACTAATTGAAATCACTTCTGGACTACAAATGCCTTCCTGTTATGGCCTGCCAAGTTTAGCTCTTCTCTGGAGCAGAAGTCCAGCTACTAACTCTTCCAAGGTCCCTACTTTGCCACTGGTGTCAATAGGGAATTACTTGTGCTATGTGAAATATCAGTAAATAATAATAACTTTAAAATTTGGACCCCAGTTTTGTGGTTCTTGGGGTTTTCTCAGCTGATCCTTCTCTGTTACTCCTATGACTCCATTTGCAGCAGGAAGCAGCTGCTGGATCTCCCACTCTGACTGGGAGATTTTGGAGCAAAATTCTTTCACCTGTCATAGAGCATAACAATGTTCCAAGCTGCAGTCCTATAGCCTCATGCTGTGACCTTGTTGAAGCTCCTAATGTGAAGCCAGGTCAGATTTTGGATAGTAGTCTCCAAGGCAAAGCCAAAATGCTGCAGGAGGCACCATTTGGGAGTCAGCAGGAGGTGTGATTCCTCAAGTCAGTCTTGAACTGGTTCCACAGCATGGTTGGAGTATTGCTTTCCTGGCAGGAAAGACAGGCAAATGCAATCCCAGCCATCTGAGGCTGTTAAAAAGCCCTTTCTCCAGGAACAGTCATTATCTCTAATACCCTGTTTAAGTTTAAACTTGGCTAATTACTTTCATCTGACCAAAAAAAAGGTTCTCAGGTGTGTTTTTTCCTAGGTACAGTATTTTTTCATGCTTTCTGTTGTAAACAGCTTTGTAGGAATGCTGCACACTGTTGAACAGATGCTCTGTTGCACCCTGAAAGATAGATGCAATTTGGAGGTGGGTCATTATCAGTGGAGAAGCTCAGGGGCTCAGCTGCTGCAGGCAGGAGGTAATCATTAATAGCAGGGCTGTGCAGCAGCACTGATGAAGATGCATGGTATTTGTGAGATATTTGAATAATCAGTGGTGGGATCTGCACACCTCTCCTGGAGAAAACACCAGGCTGCTTTACAAGTCTGATGTATGTCCGTGTAAATGGTGTGACAGACAGCCGGAATTCTTGGCGTAACTCATGCTGGCTTTAGTACCAGTGAGTTCTGGAGGTGAAAGGTGTCTTAGAGAAGCCTTACTTTTCCCTTCAGCCTCCTGTTCCATTAGGACCCCCACACTAGGTCAGAGATCTCCTGTTGTCTCCCTGTTTCTGGAGTATCTGAAGACTTGTCTCATTGTGTTAATACCTCTTTTTTCTTCAGGTTCCTTCTTAGCCTTTAAATCTTCACTGTATGTTTTTCCTGACAGAAATTTCTTATTATTTTTGGTTCTAGTGGGCTTGAGAGTTTAGTGGCTGCATTTAGAAGATCTGAATAAATCATTATGGAAAGCATTTTAAGAAAGGAGATATTTGTTTCATCTTGTTTCTGTAATGAAAAAAAGTCAAGCCTAACAATTTTTCAAAAGCCAGCTCTGAAGGGGAATACGACGTGGTGCTTGAGAAACAACTGACTTAAATTCAAATTTAACTTTTTAACTTAGAACCTAAGGAGAACTGAGCTATGCAGCCAAAAGCCTGTGTGGCCTCGTGCAGGACCCACTTTCTGAGCAGCCCTTGGAAGTAAGGTCAGAGAGTCTCACCTATGGTGCTTTGTTCTTTTGGTGTTCATCTGATTTAACATGGGAACAACTGAGACTGTCTTTTATAGTGAATCTGTTCTTGATAGAACATCCCTTCCAAAGGGCAGAAACATTGCCAACCATTTAAAATTTGTCTTCTGCAGTTTCTTGTCCTTCCTCCCAGCAGCACCAACACAAGTAAAGTCTTCCCCAATGCCTCTCAAACCAACATAACAGTTGCAGTTGCAGTTTCACTGCGTTTGGCTGTACAGCAGTCCTTTCCTTGCATCAATATTATTGAAGGCTTGAAGACCTCAGCAATGCTTATGTCAGGTGCCTGAAGTTCAGGTGCTCCTCTTTCTCTAGAAAAGTGTATGAATGATGGCCTGATGAAAGTGAACATGTACAAGATTGCATGACATGGGAACACCCAAAGCATGTTGACCTTGAGTGCTTGCAAAAAAAACTTTATAAATTGCCCTTGTGGCTTGGCCACCATGAAATCCCATCACTGCAATGCTGGGTGCTGGCATTTGATTTCCAACAGAAACTCAGAACTCAAACCCAGGATGTTCTATGTCGGGTCAAAAAAACCAACCTTTTTTCTATTATGTTGAATTTTTTCTTTACATTAAAAAAGACATAGAAGAAATGCTTCAGTCTTTCCAAAATAGGATTTTTAAAGTTTCTTGTTTTCAAAAATGTTTTGTTTTGATCTATTTGAACACAAACACATTTTGAGAGGTATTTTCCTTCACGTGAACACAGTGCTACATTCCATTTCTTCTAGTGAATTAGGTCAGCAGACTGAGTTGAAGAGAAAGAACCCTGTTGATTCTGCCAGTTTGTTTTGTAGGAAAAGACAAAACTCCCATGTATCAACACAGAAGGAAAAAAACCCACAAAAGCTGAGTGTTGATAAGAAAAAGTGAGAGGGGGCAAAGAGTGAAACTTGCCTGTTGAAAACATTTTCAAAAGACAACACCAATGAGGTAGAGAAAATGAACATTTCTTTCCTTGGGGCCGTTGCTTTCTCTGACCTTTACAACAAATCCCTCCTTCCATTATAAATGGAATATTAACTGTCCTGCTTCAAGTACAGCATCCTTCTGGCTTCTTGCAGGACAGTCACAGAGCAGGGGAGGGAAGCAGGGAAGGAACACAGCTCTGTCCTTAGCTTGTTTCAAAAGATTATATACTTTCTGTGCTGTTAGGAGTGCCAGCCTCTGGAGAGCTACTTGTCCCTCTGCAGCTGATGATGGAGGAAGAAGAGAGGGGACCCCAAAGCACTGTTTTATTTTGCTCTGTTGTGTTTTTGTCAGTGATAGAAAATGAAGAGTAAGGTCGATCCCAAGAACCTTAAGTGGTACTCAGCTTTTTAGGTGCAAGGTATTTACAGCTCCAGCACAACAGATGTTTCTTCTGCTATTTGTCACTCAGAAATTGAGGCCAGAAGCTTTGCCTGTCTCCCATCACCTGTTCCTAACATCACTTTCCATTATGCACAGTTATGTTATCAAGCACTCCTGCAAAACATGTCCCAGAAACATCTGCATATCTCCTTAAATGTCCTGGTTTCCGTGGCTTTCAGTGAATCCCAGATGGTTTAGGGTGAGTGACAGGTCTCTCCTGGTGTGTGCTGGTGATGCATGTCCCTGTTGAATGTATCCTCATCCCAGAGTTGCCCTGTCCATGGGAAGACAGGGTGTGCAGGGTCAATAGATTCACAGTGGCTGTCTCTGGCCAGGCCCTGCTCAGGGTGCAGAAGGACAGGGCTGGCACCCAGCAGCAAAGTAAAGTCTTGCTGCCACAGGCAGGCACCAGCTATAGAACCAGTGCAAGTTTTTTAGGCAAAATATAGTTAATCTAGATATGGATCTTGATGTCTCCACACAGTGCTGAAATGAACAAAACTTTTTTAAGGAGGAGAGACTTACGTGGATAATGAGACCAGCCCATGGTTACTCAATGATCCTTGTGGATCCTCCCAACTGAGAATAGTCTGTGATTAACTCAGGATTAACTTCTTTTGCTGTATTACTTTTTCCAGATGAAGGGCCATGGTCCTTTTATCTGAAAGGGTTTGAATGAACTGTGAACTGTCTGAGTTAGGGGGAGGAAAACCCTCTCTTTCAGGGCAAGTTATTACATAGTGGATTGCTGTGACTTTTCTGGTACCTTCCTCTGAAGCACCTTGTGGTGGCCGAGGAGAGAAGCTGACTATGGGCAGAAATTGTGCAGGTCTCCTTTTAGTTTTCCAAATCATTTGCAGGTCCCAAAACTCAATGGGAAGGATATTGGGAATGAGGCTGTGGGAAGGGAGAGAAGCAACGAGGAAGGGTTGGAGTGGGGCGGGGAGAACATGTGCATGTGTTTGCTTGTAATTAGGAGAGTTAAACTTTGAAAGAAGTTAATTAATAATGAAACTTCTGACTGAATGATGCAGATTATGAAGACTGGCTTTGTCAGCAGCTGCAATTAATTACAGGCTCGGGCGCAGGGAAAAGGGGGGGGTGAGGGATGTGGGAGAGGGGAGGCATCACCAGAAGAAAGATGATAAACCTGGCTGCAGGCTGTTGCTGTGGTGACAGGAGGCAGTAGCTGTGGTTGACAACGGTGACACATTGAAGGCAGCAGATAGTCCTAATTACCCCCTCCACCGACCCAAGCAGGCAGCAACCCTCCTGATTCAGGGTTGGAGATGCTCTGGTTCTCTCCTTGCGCTTTGTTCCTTTCTGCTGCAGGTTTGATGTGCTTTTCCAGTGTTTCCAGCTGCTCTGAAGGGAAAACTGTGGGGCAGTGCCTTTTTCTAATGCCACTGTAATAGCCTGGGAATGGCCAGCAGATCTGTAATATTCTTGGGAAACCTGAACAATGCTGGCAAACTTTGAGAGCCGATATCTAAAAAGCAGGGGAGAAGAAATCACCTGCAACCGGCTGCGGCATATTGAGCAGGAAGATGAGATGAGATTGCAAAGCTGGCCTAAGTTTCAAGCTTTTTTAGGAGCACTTGCCATGACTTGTCAGGCCTTGTGCTTCAGGGTCTCACCAGAAGCTGACAGCACCCTGCCATGGCCTGCTTGGCCTTGTGGGAGGCACTGCAAGGGCCGTGAGACAAACATGGAAGGGTGCTGCCCTGGCATTGCTGCTGCCAAGGCACGTGTGTGAAGTGTAGATCTGTGTTAGATAAAAACTCCTGACTTTCCTGAGTTGGGCTATAGTCAGACTAATACTCTCTGCCTCCAACTCTCTCGTGTCATGCTTTCTGGAGAAAAAAAAACCAAAAAAACAACAAACCAAAAACTGGCTTTCAAAACATTTTCTGCCTTTCATTTGTCATGCATTAATTTAATCCATGAATGTTTGAGGCCCTGGTTTTGTCCACGTATCTTCTGACCTCCTTATGCCCAGGCAGAAGGACTTTTGCAAGCATTGGCACAGCCCTGCTCTGAAACTGTTTTGGCCCCTTGAAGAATGTCTTTCAGCATTGGTCCCTCTATCAGGGCTTCACTGCTGCCTTTCCAGGAACTGTCAAAGCACCTGTTGCAAAATGGAAAGGCTGGGGCTGCTCAGCCTGGAGGAGGGATGGTTTAGGGAGCTCTGATCCATGTGTATTAATAGCTGACAGGAGGAATAAAGGATGAAGACTTTGGGCTCAGTGATGCCCAGTGACCGGGCAAGAGGTAATGGTCACAGCCTGAGAAGTGAGACATGCCCTATTTAAAATAAAGAAAACACTTATTTTCTGTGTAAATAGTCAAATGCTGGAGCAGGTTGCCTAGAGAGGTTCTGGTGCCTCTATACCTGAAGATATTCAAACCCCAAGTGGATGCAACCCTGAGCAACCTGCTGTAGTTGATGGCACTTTGAGCAGGAAAGGTGGACAAGATGACCTCCAGAGGCCCTGCCAACACCAACCATTCTGTCGTTCTGTAATGGAATGGTGACACCAAACAGATTTTGAAGAGTCCAGAAAAAGAACTGCAGTCTTACCTAAAAACCCTGTGTGAGCTAATGAAAACCTCTCAAATTGCTTTCCTTCAGATCTGATCATTGAAAAAATGTGCAAGAGACAGGAAGGTGGAAAGTTGAAGTTGTGTTGCATAGACCCTGAGTGAAAATACTTGGTGCCCTTTTGGTGCCTTCCTCTAGAAAAGGGCTCTGGTTTTGAAGCCTGTGTTGAGGGTGGGCTTCATGTGCATTGCTTTGTGGAGCACGTGGGATTAACTTTGTGGGGGATAGTGATAACACATTCTTGAAATCACCTTAGAGCATAATAGAACAGTAGAACTAGTGTCCTGCTCTTGTCTGATTTTGCAGCTGAAGGTAGCTCACCACAAACCAGGTGGGGGAGAAGAGAGAGAATTAATAATCTTCTAGATCAGATTGTGCAGTTTAGTCATAAATCACTGTCAGAGAATGAGCATGGAAGAGTTGCTCAGAACAAGCCACAGAAGCTGAAATGTCTTTCATAAGTGGTCAGAGATACAGGCCACTCCTTTCAATTCAGTACTGAAAGGACTGGAAATGGATGCACTCAGTGGGTTGTATTTTAAGTAGATAATTTTGTGCCTCTTCTATTTAAAAAAGATAAAATTGTCTGACAGTAGAAACTGGGCAGATATATTGTTGTAAGGTGTGTAAAATGCCCAAGAATGTTTCTGCCAGAGGCTGGAGGTCTATTTACTCTACATCACTGCTTTGCAATGAGAGCACTGGAAAGTACTGCACAAATGCACCCAGTTTTAGAGCTAAAATACTGTAAATGACTTCTTGGATAAGCATGTATCAGGCTTTAAAATCCTTCAGGAGGAGAGGGATGGTGAGAGAGAGGGGGCAGCTAGAGTGTGTAGAGTACAAAGGTCACAAAAATACACCATTTTTATCTATGTCTAATACATAAATGAAGTGGCACTTGATGAAATTATAAGACAACAAATTAATAATAAATAGGAGGGAACAGTTTTTAATGTAAAGTATAATTAGCCAGTGTAGCTCCGGGCTGCCAACTATTATCAAAGCAGATATTTTAGCAAGATTATCAACAAAGGATTCAAATGAATAAGCAAAGCATCTGCAGGGACTCCACTGTAGCTGAGAAAACAATTATAAGGACTATCAATCCTCATGCTTTAGGGCATAAACAGATCACCAGCTGGGGTCAGAAATACAATTTCTCCTTATAGTTACTGAGTAACTTGGGCACATTTGTGGAGTTTTATACAGCGTGGGTCACTGCTGGAAACACAGGAACAGGATCAGTGGCACTTCTTTACCCGCAAGTTTCTCTGAGAGGGGACGAGGGAGAGTTCTAGCCTCATCTTGTACCCCCTTCCCAGAAGGGCAATAATCATGTAGAGCTCAATCTGCCCATTTTGATTTAGATCCCTTGATCTTGGAAATCTGTGGTACATTTAGGTATAGTCTACCATGGAAAGTCTCTTCCATGTATTTGGAAGATTCAGTAAACCAGTGAGGGAAGGGACTCTGCAAACCAACAGGAGAGGAGCAAGCCTGTGTTTGACTATGGCAATGATTTGACTTGTACCTTAGGCCTTTTGTGCTACCTCTACTTTCCCTTTTACAAAAGAATTTTGGCTTCATTGAGGAATGGAGTAGTGATGAACTGAGTGCAGAGAATGTGGGAATGTAATAAATCAGCCTACCAGCACTTCTTTCCCTTAATCTCTCTATTTTGTTACTCAGGCCTAGAGCAAGCTTGTCTCAGCCATGATGCTTTTGCAGAAGTTTTCCTTGACTCTTTTCCACCTGGTTCGAGTGTGTCAGCATGATGGTGATTTTGCTAAACTGTGTTACCCTGGGAATGTACCAGCCGTGTGAGGATATGGACTGCCTTTCTGACAGGTGTAAAATCTTACAGGTAAGCAGATTTCCTTCTCATTGTGATGGTGCTTCAGTCCAAGTGACAAATTTTCATGCATGCTTTCCCTCAGCGTGTGGGCGATTCCCTCCTGGAGAGGCTGGCAAGGCTGTCCCTGGCAGTGACCTGTCCTGCTGTAAAATGGCAAGAGCTTGCTTTGAGGAGGGGAACGGGACAAGAGAGAGAATGAATGAACTTTGCTTGTCACTATGCAATACTGAACACTTGCTAATATTCCTGAACCTGCATGTAAGCAGGGTTTCCTGCCACAGACACCTGCACGACACATAGGGCAGGGCTAAGCCAGGGAGAAATAACTAAGGCTGCACAATCCAGGCAGGAGGGAACAGCAGCTTCTTCCAATGCATTTGGTAGTCTGGTGATGTGCAAAACTATTACTGATTGAACAGCTACTGTGGCATTCAGGATGCTCAAAGGGAGAGGAAATAAAAAGAATGCTTAGGAGGGCCATGAGTACATCCAGACTCTAAACACACCAGCTGTGCTTGATGCTTCCCCAAAGAGAAGGAGACAGCAAAGGGTGTCATCCCCAGAGATGCTGCAGCTAAGGCCTTCAGGTATCTGAAGCTTCTCTCTGTGATGGGTGTGTGCTGTCCAAGCTGTGTGGGAAGATGCACTATGTCCTCAGCTGAGCCATCTGCAGCAATGTGATGAGGAGTTCCTCCTGGGGGCATCTTGGAAAAGCAATGTTTTCCTGGCCAGGTTTAGATCTGCTGGTGCTGAACCAACACCACTTTTCAAGTCTATGTAAGGAGTCTCTGAATCTGCATCAGTTACTTCACCTGTGGGTGAAAAAACTATAAAAGCCCTTACTGAACTTGAGCAGCAGGAAACTGTGCTGCCAGGGCTACATGGAATAAACTTTTCCAGCCCTGCCTTGATCTCATTTTCAGGAGTACTGAAATTAGTATTTTTCTCACATTCTATGTTTTAAAGTCCAAGGCTAAGAATGCTTGTCAAATATGCTCTTGGGTTTCTGTCTGGCAGGTGTTTGATGATTTCATCTTCATCTTCTTTGCCATGGAAATGGTCTTGAAGATGGTGGCCCTGGGGATCTTTGGCAAGAAGTGTTACCTTGGAGATACCTGGAACCGGCTGGATTTCTTCATTGTAATGGCTGGGTAGGTTGATAATTTCTGGGTTTGTTTATCCTGGGTTTACTAGAGTCTTGTATGGAACAGAAATGATGTAACTCAGGAGAAAGTTTCCACTCTGGTGCTACTCCAGTGCAGCAGCCAAGCTGGATTTGGGCATGCTGGGGTTAGCAGCTGATGGAGAAAGAGCAGACAAGGTAGCTTAACTCCTCAGCTGATGTGCAGCCATCTGTCTGGCACAACTTCAGCAGAGGGTATTAACTTGTACCAGATGAGGAGCTTGCCCAGAAACATGCCTGGGTTTCTGTGTTTTTAAAATGTCTAGGTAGATGAGGTGTAACCTTTACCAGAACCAAAGTGAAGCTAGCATTTCTGTTTCCAGCAGCAGTGTTTCAAGGGTAGGAATGTAGGTTTTTTATTCAGAGCTTTTTGTTTTTGTACTGCACCAGCATCACCGCAGTACTACTGGGACAAGTTGACATTTGAGGGTTTTTTACAACAAAGTTGCTATGGTGAAGCTTTGATTTTCCCCTCTGCATGCATCAAGTGGAAAGTCTACCAGAATTTGCCTGTTAAATGACAGCAAAATGTCCATTTCTGATACCAGTGGGATGTGCTTTTTCCCCCAGAATTCTAATTTTTAATTAGAATGCCCTGTGGGATAATAAAAAAAAAAACAGAAATAAATATGATCTATTGCTCTTCTCACAGAAAAAGTGAACATCTTTTCAGATAGAAGCCCTCAATTTTATTTTTCTTTAGCCAGGAATTACCAGCTCCACTGTTGCCTGGAAGTGCATGTATTACTGACTGAGGTAGCAGTGAGTTTGAGCTCACTTTGCAGTTTTCCCTGTGGTGTGGAGCAGCACTGTCTTTATATTTGCTTTTGACAGAGTTCTTCTACAGCAAGACTTGAAAGTCATTCCCTCTGGAGGGGCAGATAATTGTTTGCTTCTGGGAGGAGCAGAGATTTTCAAACTCAGTGCATCTGTAAGAATTGGAAGGCTGATTCTCAGCCAGCATGAAAGAGGACAGACAGATGAAAGCTGTAGGCTTTTCTAAATTGACACAATATGTGTGAGATGGGAAGACCTTTCTTGTAGCTGATTCTGCTGTGGTTAACATCTGATTTTAAATGGCCCAACATAAGAAGCACCAGTTAAAGCTTCTGTGACTTGGTGCTGAGGAAAGCCAGATCATTGTATGTTCTAGCCTGAGCTCCTGGTGGGTGAATTGCTGGAGACTGGATGCAGGGAAAGCGAGACCCTAGCACAGCAGCCTCTGAGGAAGGAAAAGCTGGCTGGGTTTGAAAAGGGGACTTGGAGCCCTTGGTGCTCCTCCATGCAGGTGATACGCTGCAGTATGCCGGAAGAAAAACTCTGCTCCAGGTGGGCACAGGAAAAGCAGCATGTGAGGTAAAAAGGCTTGGGAATTGGGGGTCTTGCTCTGCCTGGGGTCCCTGCAAGCATGGTTTATGAGTGGTGCTGTCTGAAGAGATGGTGAAATCAGTGGGGCAATACTAAATGAAAGAGGGTGAGCTCAAATACTTTATGCAGAAAACAAATGAAATCCACACCACCTAGACAAGAAGGGAGCAAACTCCCTTCCATATTTCTATCTGTCACCATTGCTCACAGGAATTTGAGGAGACATGGAGTCTTTTGTGCATCTGATAGCAGTACCAGGAAAAAACCCCTCATATCTGAACTTTTTTTAATGCCAAGGAGACTTCGACTCAACTCCTTAGATACGAAATAATCTGTGTGGAGGATTTTTTTATTTCAGGTCCAAAACTGAAAGAAATTTGTTTCCTGATTTCTATTCAATTGTCCTCATGAGGTGTCAGAATGAAATGATAGTAATCTCATTAGAATATGTGATCTCAAAGGACTTCTGCTAAAGAAAGATTTTTCCATTTAGTTATCTAGAACTAATGACTATATAATGTATTTCGAGTTATAAAAGCTTGTGGTTATTAATTCATTATTCTTTGAAATTCATTAAAATTGTCTGCACTGTTTAAATCAAATCCAAGGCTTTAATTTGTCCTTACATTACTGTAGGTTTTTTCTTAACCTCAGATGTAAGCCCCAACCTTTATCCTTATTGATTCCACACCTGGATCACAGCTTCAGCTTAGTGAAGCCATGTTGTCCAGATGTTGCCTTAGCATTGACTTAGGGAGGACACCTAGCATTAGATCTTGCACATTTTCTCCATGCCAGGGAGTTAGATTCTGATCAGAGGCTAATCAGAGCCTTCTCCTTTTCATCATCCTGGATTCTTGTTTTCTGTAAGGGCAGTCATAAACTCGGCACCTAAGGAAACATCCCTGATGTTGGAGAGCAATGCCCAGACTAGAGTCCATGCAGCTTCTCTCAGTTTCAAGAATATGGACTGTACTTCCCAGCCCTTTCTCCTCCTTTCTCCTTTTCCAAATAAACACCAGCAAGGCAGCAAAGAATGGACTGTAGCAATGGAAGAGTGAGGTGCAGGCTGGGCCCATTCTGTGGGGCATTCCAGGGTGGCTGAGATGTCTTCACCTGGTTCGCTGCACGACAGCACATTTTATCAAAGAGCAGAATGACTGTTTGCTGCTATGGCCCCAGACGTGTTTTGGTTACATAAACCATGTATTCAGGCAATCATTTGTAGTTATTTCCTCACTTCCTTGGAAAGCCAGAAGCTATAGTTTTAGTTAGCTGAATTCCCTCGTGTGCCCTTGCCCTGCTTGCCCCTGCAACCTAGCAGCTCAAGGAGGAAGACTCCATTGTCACTAAAAATGTTCAGTTTCCATGGCAATAGGAGCTGACATCACCAGAATTTTCTCCCCTCTCAAACACTCCCTCCCCTAACCACCTTCAAAATATTTTTTTTCTGAAAGGGTTAGGAAAAAACCCCAAAACAACAGTTATAAGTTAATGTTTTCCCTCATTGTTCCCCTCAGAACTCCAAAAATCATATGAAGCAATTTGGTCTGGAGAGTGCCAATGCCCCTTGTGTGCACAAACAACCAGGGCTGCAGATTCAGCTTGTCGATGCTCCCATTCCCAACTGCTTGCTGGTGACAGGAGGTTGCAAGTTCCCAGACGTTTCAAGCAGACTGTGCTCGTCACCACCAGCTGTCCTGGTGGGAGTCCCTCTTCCCTTCCGTTTGTGATTCTGTCTTTTCTGTCGTCACTTGTTTCCCACAGTGATGGCTGCGTTTGGAGAGCTTGAACTGAGGCAACTTCAGAGGGCAGCTTCCTCAAGTTGAGAGCCTATGATGGCTTGAAAGTTGAGATAATGAGAAAGCTAATCAGATTGGAAATGTCAGCCAGAGACCCTGTGTGTGTGAATTTAGGGGAAGAGTCACTTGTTTCTGGGCTCATACTTATCAACTTTTTAAGGCAGGCAGTTCTTTAGCAATGCAAGAGTGAACAATTGCCCCTGCTCACTCTATTCTGTGAAATAATTGCGTTCATGTGTGGTTGGAGATGATGCCACTATCGTCCCTTTATATATCTGACCGGAGGGCCTCCCTGACCTTGGGGGCATGAATTCCAAGTAGGGAGAGGTTGTTCTGCCTCTCATGATCCAAGTGCTGTAATTAACCATCTGTGGTGGGAATTCTGTCTGTCTTTGCCCTCTTCTATGGCATCCCTGAGACATGTTAGGTAAATTAAGAGGCAGAGGACTTCACTACATGGGGGTAGGGGCAAGGGGAAGGCAATGCTTGTGATTACACATGTGTCCCCAAAAATGTGCTCAAAATATTTCTCTAACTACTTGTTGCTTGAATTCCATTGACTGAGGAGAGGGTCTGTCTTTCACAGAGTGCTGTCTTTACCTCTCTCCATTGTCCCAGTGGAGTTTGCCATGTAGATCTCAAACTGTGGTCAAATTCCATCCTGTCCTTACATTTGGTGTGAGAAATGGCATTCTGGATATTTTGGCATTTTGAGATATTCTTGCGGTGCTCTAAAACAGCTTTTAAAAGCGGTGCATTTCAGAACAAGACAGAGCATTCTGTCAGTGATTCAGTCTCCTTCAGTGCCATTGATTGTAATGTTGTCTTACTATTCCTGCCTGAAATTTCCCATTTCCTATAGCCAAGTATTGCAGTGGCCTGTCCATTCAATCACAGCACCTCACTATCAATTCACTCAGCTGCTTTCTTCGTTGTCTCCAAGCTTGATTGGTTGGTTGGTTTTTTTTCCCCCGCCTCATCTTCTGAAGAGCGAAAACCCCTTCCTATTAGTAGGAACAGTAAACTTTGTTCACAGATGTATGTTGGTTCCACTTTATCCACACTGGAATACTGGAATACGTATTATTTGCATTTCCAAAGCAGTTCATGCTGTTCTATCCCTGACTTGTCATCTTCATTTTTTTTCTATTCTCCCAAAAATACGCCTCAACTGCAAAATCCATCCGTGACTTTTTTTAGTTTTCTGTCAGGTTGTAATAAATAAATAAAGAACAGAGTGGCAAGAATTGTGCATTACAGAAGTACATCTGCTCACAAATGAATCCCCATTTAGTGTTGCATGTGAGGTTTATTACTTAGACAGTTTTTCTCCAGCTAATGTATGTCATGATGATTACATATCATTCCAGCCATATCAACCTAATTACTTGTGTGAACCAGACTTGTAATCTCATAAGAGATTATAACACATTAGTTTGATGATGTCTATTTTTCCTTACACTTGTATTGGGTATGGTTAATTTCGTTATCCACTTTTAATCCATAATCTATCCAAGATGCATATTGACAATTTCATTACTGTACTGTCACCAGCATCAGTCCTGTCACTGACATCACTGTGTACTGGCACAACATCAGAATTCTTTTGACCCTTGGATGCTTTCCCAGTTTTCTCAGTCTAATCAAAAATTATCAGTACTGGTCCAGATCTTTTCTGGCCGTCTCTTTTAAAACTCTTGCATACAAATTGTCCAGGCTTGCTTATCTTAGAAAATCCCTATTTAGGCACAGCCTGAAATACTTGATCACAGTTGGAGCTGAAATTAGCTCATTATGATCAATGGTGCACTTACATCCTCTGACCTTCTCCAGAGGACTTTTATTTTAACTGATGTTTTCTGCCTTTTTTACACTGTTAGTGACAATTCTGTTTTCTTGTTCCAAAACTTATACCATTTTATGTGCTTTTTCTGTTCTCTTACAAATTTTCTACAAGTCCATCTCTTAATTTATATTCATGGGAATCACCTTCTCCTGTCCTGCTATTACATTGCTGCCTTTGCTTTCACTCATGTTGTACTATCTTCTTAGCCTGTTCACCTTTCTTGTCTCTCCTGAAGCTTCTTGGATACCTGATAAATATTCCTAAACACCACTAGACTGTACTCCACAGCTCATGAATTGAAGTCTGAGTAGTTTGACACTTGGAGCTATTTAAAAGACATGTAGATGCGTCTGGTGTTTAAGGACAGGGTTTAGTGGTGGACTTGGCTAGGCTGAATTGGACTCAATGATCTTGAAGGTGTCTTCCAATCCAAATGATTTCATGATTCTGTGGCTGTTTCTGTGTGCTTTCAGATTCATGAATATGACCTCTCAAATCCACCAGATATATCTGGTACTGTTTATGACCTTATATGAGTTGGATGCAATACATGCAATCAAGTTCTATAATAATTTTTTAAAAAAGAACTTGATAGAAAATCTCTGCCTTCCATCCTTGAATACAATTTTCTGTGATTTGTGAGGCTGAGACCTTCCAATGAGATTTAGGTACCCTCAATGCATTGCTCAAATTTAATTCTTGGAGGTGAATCGGGAGAGTGCTTTTATCAAGACAGCTAGTCAGCTTGTATTCTGCTGTGATCTGGACACACCTAATCATATTCATAGGATCATAGGCAATCAGGGTTGCAAAGGGACTTGTAGGGTCCCCACTCCAATCTTGTTCAAAGAAGGGTCAACAGCAAACTCAAGTTAGAGTTGTCCAGTCAAGTCTTGACAACCACCACAGACGGAGATGGCACCATGGCTCACCATCCCAGCCCCACTGCTGATGAATCTCTGTAACTAGTCTGAACCTCCCTTTCCTCTTTGTGTTTATATTTGTTGTGTCTTGTTCTCCTGCCATGTGGCATTGTGAAGATTCTGGCTTTATCTCACTGCCTTTTAGGTACCAAGGAACTGCTGTTAGGTCCCTCCAAAATCATCTCCTCTCCAAACTGAACAAGCCCACATCCTTCAGCCTCTCCTCGAGATGAATGCTCTGACCCTGAGCACCTTGGTGACCCTCCACTGAACTTGCTTCAATTTATCGACATACCTTCTTTTATTGGAGGGCCAAAAGTGAATGTGCTATTTTAGACATGGTCTACTGAGTGCAAAGTAAGGGGCATAATCCCTCCCTCATCCACCTGCTGCAATCCAGCTGGTGCAGCTTGGTGTGTCATTGGCCTTCCCTGTGTGGACCTGTCCCCCAGCCCTGGCAGCTGCTTGTCAGCAGCACCACTGGCCGTCAGCCCAGCCCAAATGCAGGACCTTGCATTCATCTGTTGAGTTGCACGAGGCTCCTGTCAGCCCATTTCTCTAGCCAGGGGGAATTCTCTGTGTGGCAGAAAATTAATCCGTAAGTATTCGTCACTGCCTCTGTACTAGAAAATGCCATTTCTGACAGAGTGTGTTACTCCCTCTCTCTTTCTGTCCACTTGAGCCCTCCCTACCAGGTTAAAATCCTTGATTTTAATATTCCTTTCATGCAGATTTTTCCCACCAGGCCTTCCAAAATGCCGTTTAGGCATTATGCTCATGAAATGAACAATTCTTATTCTCTTTATTACTCAGGCCCCTGGCACTGGTGTATAGGCAACACCATTTTCCTCCTCTTTACATCTTTTAGTGCCTTGATTAGTTTTGTTCTTGCCATGGAGGTTCTGTAAGAATTAACTCTTTCCCTAGTTTTATCACTTTTCCCTTTGGTCTTTTATTTAATCTCCTGACTGGTCTTTTAGTTCTCTAAAATCTACTTTTTCTTCTAATTAAATGCTGGTTAATATTTCTGGGTAACAGGATTGTCCTATGTGGCTGGCCAAGCCAGCCCTTTGTTACCAGATTCCTCTATCACCTTTTTGCCTGTTGGCCAGAATGTGCCACTAAGGAGTTCAGCTGAATATTCCTTGTCCAACTTGTTCAGAAAGGGAGACAAATCCAAGTCTATAATATGTGCTATGTCTCTCATGATAAGAAAAACAATTAGTTTCAAAACACCTCATCATGGGTAAATATTGTCCTTGAAGTCTAAACACCTTCCTAAATTTGTTTTTTAAATTTCACCTACAACATGGCAGCAGAGCTCTCCTGGAGCTCCATTTCTTTTCCAAAGCACCCTTTCCTTTCTGAGTAGTTATGCAACCTTTGGGGAGAGGGTTTTGTACACCTGGAGGTCCCTTTTCAGGCAAGCTTGATAGCCCCTTAAGCTGAGCAGAACACTTCTCACTCCCTGTGCCTTTTGGCTCATTGCTTCTTCAGAAGTGCTTTGTGCAGCTTCCACACTGGGAGTCTGGAAAGTATTTCTATTAACTGAGATATTACTTTTACATTTTCTTTCTGATAGTTCTCTACTGTCCTTGAGTTCTGTTCCCCATAACTGCCTAGATATGGCATAGTTTCCAAAAACCTGGAGTGATCATGCCTCCCAAATTCATCCATCCAAGCTCTTTTCAAACATGTGCCGCATCAGTGTGAACGCCCCAAGTTCATCCCTCTAAATTTCAGCCTAGGAAAGGGAACTGGCAGCTCTCTGAAGGATGTGAGGTACCAACCCCCATCCTCAAATGCCCACGTGTTTCCAGGAAACACATCCATCACTGTGTGGTGCCCTTCCACACTGGGAAGGCGCCTCTTAGCCCAAAACACACCAACTGGCCTTAATCTCACAAGATGGGGAAGTGTTGCCAATCTTCTGCTTTTTCTTTGCTTTTAATTAACTGCAGTCCTTCAGGGACCTGGCCAGAATTTGCATAGTTATGACTTTAAAATCTCAGATCATTAAATACTTATTAGCAGCAGGGTAAACAGCAGAATGCTCAGAAAATCCTAGTTAGCTAATGTTCGATGCCAAATAGAAATCTCTATAAAATTATGGCAAGTCAAAGAAAACTGTAATAAATATAGCAATTAGGTGTTTCAAGTAGTGATCAGAAAAAGATGGAAACCAGCAAGCAGCAGGCTAAATAGCATCTTAACCAAAGGTAGAAATAGCAGCAGCACAGCCTTCCCCTCAAACACGCACTCGCTTTTTCCTCCTTAATGATACTAATTATTTCATTTGCTTTCTCCCAGTAAAACTATCCCTAGATGTGCAACATATTGAAATGAAAGCAGTCATCAAAACGAAATGAATCACACCAGAGAAGAATCAAAACAAGGAGGCAGCGCTACCCTGCCTGTGTAACGGGTAGCTCTCAATTACTGCCTTGGATTTTTTTGCCTTCCTGAAAGCTGATTTCCTTACCGTGTGAATGTTAGGTTTCTTTAAAAAAAACAAAACACAAACCTCCAGAAAAGGTAAAACCAGCAGGCTTATAGGAGGCCAAAACACAGGCGTTCTTTTTTTATTTTCCTTTTCTTTTTCCCCCTAAGCAGTGAAATACAGAGCCCAGCCTGTGTTGTGACTCTTGGTTTTTAAAAGTGAGGCCCCATCACCCGCATTCAGTCATCTGAGCTTGGCGAGTCCTCCTGGCTTTCTTATCACAGTGTGAAAACCTGCTTATGTCTTTTCGTATCATGTCCCTGAAACTATTAAGAAACTCTGACATTTTCTCTTAGTACACAGTTTGGAGAGAAATCTGAGTGTTCCAGGGTGTGAAATAATCACATTCCAGGCAGCAAGGGACCAGTCTCACAGGCTCTGGAAGCTTTCAGCGGCTTTTGCTTGCACAGCAATATTAAAAAAAAAAAGGAAAAAATATTTTGTACTGCAGGGGGGAGAGTTGCAGGTTATTTTTTTAAGAATACAAAGCATCACAGCTCAGGAGCTGACTGTGTAATTAGCAATTGATCTATAACTCCCTGAGGAAATGTCTTTTTGCTAACAGAATTATATACTCTTTATTATTATTATTATATTTTATAAATGGGGGGAAAGAGTGTAATGTTTGCATTTCTTGTTTTACTAGCAAGGTTTTTTTTTTTTACTTCTGTCTTTCAGTTTTCATGTCAGCAGAGAGTTGCTGTCTTTTTGCAGCATAATGAGCTCTAAATTTAAAAGAGATAAGCAGGACTATTTAGCTTAGTACACTGTGGTTTGCCGAGCAATTTGGCAGCCTACTGTGTTATTCCACTTTTTCTGTGGTAGATGTTGAAAGGATTTTGGATCATCTGTTTAGGGTGCATGTTGAAGCCTGGCCCCAGAGGCACCAAACTGTCCAGAATGGGTGCAAATGCACAGTTTGTTCTTCCGGTATCTATATATATATGGATATATCTGTCTATCCCAAGTGAGCTGATAGGAGGGTCCGGGCTGGGATCTGCCTGGCAGCCCCGTGCCTCCTGCACCATGATGTCCATATAGCATAAGATCAGCTCCAAATAATGAAAGAGTCTTTAACTTTTGCCATAGCCTGCTGGACCTTTGGGGAAAATAAGGATGTGGCTCCATCTATAGAGCAAAATGGTGAGCGTGGGGCAGAAATCTTAAAATAGGTCCTGGCTGGGAGGCCTGCTGGGCTGGCAAGTAGCCTGTCTGAACCTGTTGGTTTGTGTGCATCCTGTGGCTACAGACTGAGTGGAAGCAGTAGCCCTCTGCTCTTGCCCAGTGTCTGGTCAGGCCACATCACAATCTCCTGGTTCTGTTTCTAGTATGTCCAGATGGATTTACAAGAGATTGGAATCATCTTCCAGCTCTTTGTGTACAAGCTTAGACATGTCCAGCTTTAGCAAGGGATAACTGGAGGACTCTTGAATGCCCCACATGCCCCATGCTCTAGACCTTTATCTGTGTGCTCTTTTTCCTGCCTATCTGGGCACTCTTCCTTCTGCCTCATTGTTGTTACTCCAGCCCTGGTGATCCCCACTCTCCAGGCAGTTGCGGACCCCAGTGGATTTTAGTGCCTGCCTTCCCTTTCCACAGCACAGATTCAGCTGATGGAGTCTCTGGGGCAGCCTGGCCAGCCCTGCTCTCCATGTTCCCTGCCCACTGCTGCACCTCTGGCCACAGGGGACAGGGGCTGTGTGGATCTAGTGATGCACGTGCCTTTTTTTTCACTTTCCTTCCCCTGGGATGGCTCAATAATGTAAGAGGGGAGATGTAGGGCAGCTGGAGTACATTGTCCAGAGCAAAGACCAGCTTTGCTCCTTCTTTGTATTGTAGCCACAGTCTTTGAAGCCAGAGCAGAGACAGTGAGACCACTTTCTTATCCTGGTATGTATGACTGAAGTGGAAGAATTTAGGGGTAAATCAGTCTCCCACCACCCCACAAACTTCAGGTGGAAGATTTGAGCTCATATATCAGGGGGTAGACATTTTGGTAAATGGAGAGATGTCAGCTCTGACTTTTGTTATAGATATCTGAATAAAATTTCAGTCAGGGAAAATTGATGGTCGTAATATTTTTCCTATGGGCTCCTATGTTCTAGATCGTCAAAGTGGTAGAAATTCCAGTTTGCAGAATGTGATTGCCAGGTCAAGGAGCCAAGGACAGAAAGGCATACTCCTGTACACAGAAGACATTGATTAAATCATCTAGCCATGGTATAGGTACATACCAGTCTTTGAGCCCTGACATAGCTGAGAAGCTGAAGGAATTCAGAGCAGAGACCGATCAAACTCTTCTGACCTGAGCATATCAGGTGCTCATAGATGTAGGGATCAAATGGAAGTCCACAGGCAGAAAAAGCTTCATTTCCCACAGAGACCCATAGCAAGTCTGAAATTACAGCTAGAAAGTACAGCCATTAAGTTTTCGGCTTTAGTGCCAAACCTAAATTTATTTGACAAAAAATATGAATTGATTAGTCTGCAGTTAATTAGATTTCAATTGAAAACTTCTATCAGAGACGGGGAATTAGGCAGCTTTTGAATTTGACAAAAACATATTGGCTTTGTGTCATAAGAAAAATACTGCCTCAGTATTTTTCATGAATGATTTCAGAATAGGTTTTAAATACCATTTCTTGGCTGCTAATTTTAAGCAAATAGAAGTTCAGAAGCCAAAATTAGGAAAGTTAATAAGTATTTAATAAAGGTATAAGGAGATGTAAATATGAAGAGGTAAATGGTAATGTTTGAACTGTTTTAGTAATGGATTTCATTGAATGTAACTGCAAGGTAGCAGCTAGCCTGGGATTGCTTAAGTGTATTCTATTGGGTCACACGTGCAGCAAAAGAAGTCTGAATTTTCTGGACTCCTTACATTGCTTTTGTATTGTCACTATGCCTATTTTAGACAGCCTTAGCTTTATTCTCCACCCTGCTGCTCAGTCTGCTCTCCCATGCCTGGCACAGAGCCATGCTGGCCGTGTGCTTCTGCTGTTGGACAACGAGTGCCGAGGCAGATCCAGGCCCGCTCCTGAGCTCACAGGTGCAGGGGACCAAAGAAGTGCCAAGCTGCAGCTGATGAAGCCATTCTGGTGTTGTCGAGGCCTCACGAGCACTGAAGGTTTCCATGCCCCCATGTCCCTGTGTCCCTGATGTCTGCTCCAGTGGCGTGACACAGGACAGAGGTCCATGAGACCAGGCACACTCTGGACAGGGTCAGCGTGCTAACAAATTGATCACTCGTTCCCTGCAGTAGCTTGGTCTTGTCTCTGTTTAACTCCAGGTCCTTCGTGTGTTCAGCTGAGCAGATTTACCTAAATGGAAAAATAAGAAGGAAAGTCAGGGGGCGAATGGAAAAAGTGGGAATTAAGAAGAAAGATGAAAATGAGAGGTGGAAATCTTGCAGGCAGGCGTGCGTCAGAGGGATGTAAAGAGGCAGAGAGCAAGTGGGATGCCTTGAGAGTGGGGAGGGAGGCAGAGCTGAAGGGGAGAGGTGTTCCCTGCCAGGCATCCCCCTGCTTCTGCAGGATGAACCCCATGCATGCAGCCAGTGCCCCTGTCCCTTTTCTCACCCTGACAATGTTCGTAACATACATCAGTCTTGAGCTGTGTGGTGTGAGGATATTGCCTGTGCCAATCCCCTCTCCTTCCAGAAAAGTTTCATGTGGAAGGTTTTGAAAAATAAAACCTCTAGCAAGGGAAGAAGAATTACTGTAAATATTCAATTATCTTGACAGCTCAGTGCTCAAATTCCATCACAGATGAGGTTTGTCTGATTTAGCATAGTTTAAGCTTCCGAACCTGTCCTTCTACTCACCTACTCACACAAGAGGCCACAAAATACTTTAATGATGCCAAAAATGAGCTGCTGTTTTGCTCAGAAGAAATGCATATCACTCTGTTCCCCCATGATAAAGGGGAAGGACTCACACCCAGCACAGTCTTTTTTTTTTCCTTTCCTCCACTTCCCACATCCTAGACTTTGTCTGACTGACTCTAGACCTTAAAGAATTTACGGTGTTTACTAACAAGACATGCCTTAGGCAGCATAAAGAGAGGAGAACAAGATAAATGGTACTCAGGTAATGGGGGCTGCCCCTGCTTATGGCACTGAGCTGCTACAAAGCAAGGACAAGGAGCCTGGGAGTCTCCTGGAGTTCAGTAGGTGGGAGCCATTTTGTACTGGCTGTAACATTGCCTTGATGTACAAACACCCAGCAAGCTCAGGGTTCTGCAGGTTGCTGCTGTGATAAGGATCCAAACCCCAGCTTAACGAGAGTCCAAACAAGCACAGTACACCTGACCCACCACCACAAGGTCTCTAGACACAGGAAATGTGAACCTCCTGAAATAAATGCTGGCAGCTTCTGACTGATCGCTTTTTGCAATGAGTCTTTTTGACTCCGTGTCAACCTGGTGTCGCCTCCACGTGTGGCATTAGGAGATGGGGTACAGCCCTAACCTAGAGTGGATTAAGTGTCCAGGTTTCCAGGCTGCAGGGAGCAAGGCTGGCTGCAGAATGATAATAATAAAAAGAGCTGGGCTAGCAACCCCTGAAATGCTGCAGATGCCTGGAGGCTCCAGCAGCGTCACTTAGAGATCCTATTTCATTAGAGAATGAAGGCAACATTTGGATTTATCAGTTTTACCTACACAGAAGACAGGGTGGGTTTTGGGTAATCAATGAAGTTTCACTGTACCGTGGTCATCTGCATTGTGTGGGCAAGCTACCAGTGCACAAAGAGAAGAGTGAACATGAGCTGATGCTGAAGTGGTCACTAGAAATGAAAAGGCGAAGATGAGAGGCCCTAATGCAGAATTACACTGAAATTGCATTGAGGTTGTTTGGATACAATGTGCATGTCTACAATAGTCACATTTCATCTGCAGGGATTTGGGCATCCTGGATTTCTCTGTTATTACAGCCAAGACCAGGAGGCCTCAGGAAGAACTGAAGGTAGAAAGGGTCTGTTAATCGAGCTGAAGCCTTGCAGCCTTCTAGGGCTGAGCTCATTTTTGTTACAAGTAGCTCTCTATAAGATTCAGCAGTTGCCCTTTTCTAACCCATCCTTGGGAACAGCCTGCTGTTTTGCCTGGCAGTGTGATTGTCTGTTCAGCTTTTTTATCTGGCTACACTGGAACATAATGGCAGTAAATCTGTGACTCTGGCCACTGAGGGCTGCAGGAGGTTGGCTTGCTGCTGTCTGAACCACAGAGCTGAGTTAAGGCAGCATTTGTCTTGTGCTGAAAGACCCACAGTCACTACTTGGATGATTGATAATTTTCTAGTGACACAGGAACTGTACTGTATAGGTTGCAAACCCATTCCAGCTAGGAGAAGACAGTGACATTCACCTGGTTAAGGTTACTCACATGCTGCAGCCACAAGAGGACAAAACCCAAATGAAAACATTTCAAAATTAATTTTGCATGGTTAAGGCTAAGAAAAGATATCACCTCCATTTCATGTCACCCCTAGCCCTGTGCTTTTCCCCTGTGCTTGGTTTCTCTGAGTATTATTCAGGACTTTCTCATTTGGCTCCTCACAGTTCAGAAAAAAAATAGTTTTGAAATTAGATGTATTTTGGGCCAACAGCTTACTTGGCTCTGTTTCAGGTTGTTCTGGTTGTTCTGCTACTGCTCAAATTTTAAAAATTTTTTAATTTTTTTTTTTCCTTCAGAGGCAACTCAGGTCTCTTAGGAGATAAGTGTTTCTTAGGAGAGGAAAGGAAGTTCAGTGGGACTTCAACAAGCTTGAGGCCTTTATGTTTCTGTGCATATGCATACCCCTACAACAGACTGCAGCATAGGGGCTCCTTCAGTCAGGAAGCTGCTTCTGTGTGTCAGCTCTCTGTGAAGAGCTGTGAGCTCATGTCCTGGGAGCAACACAACTCTGTATTGTCTGTAGTGTGCTTTGCCTGTGACTGTAATTCCAAAGTTTCAGCAGGTCTGTCTAATTCTGAAGCAACAACACGCTGATGAGACAATCTTGCTTTATTTGGACCAGGGTTGGTCAGTGCTTACTCAAGGCCCTTTCACTGTGTGCCTTTGCACCACACAGGGATGTTCTGTAGTCCTGTCCATGCCTTTATACCTCTGTGTGTTCCTCCTCCTTTCAGACCTGCTTTCCAGTCTTATCTGCCTGCATCTTAAGCCTCTGTCTATCACTAATTCTTTCTGTAGGCTGGTTGAGCATTTCTGCTTGGTTTGGGGTCGGGGCTTTTTTTGGGCGTGGGAATATTTTGATTATCTGCATGAAATCCCTTGTCTCTTCTTCTGCACTTGGTATACGTGGAACTGACAGCTCCAGGGAGGTAAATGAATGCCACTGCATTTCAGAGAAAGAATTATTTCATGCAATTACCCTAAAAGTGCAGGAGAGAACAGCCTGAAAGGAATGAGGGAGAGAAAGAAAGAGAGCATGAGAGAGGATAATCACAACACTTCGACAGGTTTACCCCATCGTGTTTGAAAATCTATCACTCTGACAAGTCCCCTTTGTGAAAGGTGTTGACAGATAACCAGGCATTAGCTCTTTAAGGTCCTCTTGTATGGAGGATAATCTATAGAAGGATCAGTCCACTGCTCCATTTCACTCAATGCCTCGCCCTGATTATTTTTTACAGACTGGCTGTACGCCATTTCCCTCTCACTTTAGCTCTCATTTAATTCTCAGTGATTCCTGGTCAGGGGGATATGGGTAGACTTTTGGTTGGCTTGTGAGTCTTTCTGTCTTTCTGAATAAATTATGGTTTTGTTCTGAGAAAGGGTGCAGTAACAAAAGGCTGTCCCCCCAGTCCGTTCCTGTCTCTTAAGTCTTGTTAAAGGCCAAGGAAAAGGGAATTTTTTGCAGTTTCATTATTTGCGTCTGAGAAGAGATTCAGTAGAAGCAGTTCCTGTCCTGACTCTGCTGCTATTTCACCTGCCAGCTTTGCCACCCTCTTGATCCCATGTGCAGACCAGAGTTACCCAAGGGAAGCTGGTGAGAGCAGCCCATGTCTTCCTTGAGGCCTCATGCATCTCAGTTCATGAAAACATGAAAGATGATTTGAGTTCCTCAGGTGGAAACTTCTGGCCAGGATTATAATTATATCGTTATAATTATCAAATTACCATTATAACAGTTTCCTGCTGTGCTTTCGAAGAGATAGGAAGTTTGCCATACTGGGTGAGGAGAGAGAACACTGGGCTAAGGATTGCTGGGCCAGGTCATTTTTTGTCACCTGCGCCTGCTGCTCTTGCAGCAAAGCCAATGTATGAGTCACACCTATTTGCACTTTTAGGTTATTTACAGCACATGTTGTTGGGTTAGGAAAGCTAAGGTCCGGCATATATCCTAAAATTAGGCTTTTCTCCTCTTGGTTGGTGTCAAAAAGTAGTGATTCACAGCCATGGGGGAAGCCTTTCCACCTAGTCAAAGCAGTTTAGTGCTTAAAGTAAGAGGGTTTATTTCTCTGTGAGATAAAGCAGGTTTAGCTGAAGCTGCCTCCCGAGACCACACCCTGCAGTGGGAGATGAGGGGAACACAGGGAGCACCCCGCTGTGCTGCAGGTAACTCCCAAGAAAACTGGCCACATGGCTCCCGTCCTGCTGGCCTTGTGTACAGTGGCCACCCCCCAGGAGTGCAAGGATGAAGGTCAGGCTTCATCCTCGTAACTTCCAGAAACTCTTCAATAAACACATGATAAACCTGTGGCTCAAGCCAAAATTCTGGATTCTTTTAAACTTTCTTTTTCTCTCTCTCTCTCCCTCTCTTTCCCCTTCTGCAGGATGGTGGAGTACTCCTTGGACCTCCAAAACATTAACTTGTCTGCAATCCGTACTGTCCGTGTGCTGAGACCCCTGAAAGCAATCAACCGCGTGCCCAGTAAGTCGCGCTTCCCTCGCGCCTCAGCTCGGCTTGCGGGGAGGACACGATCAATGAGGCTGCCTGTGGTGGTGGTGTCCCAGCAGGGCTCAGGTACAAAATGAGTAGAGGCTTCTGTAGCGTGTGTGCAGGCTTTTCCTCATCGCAGGGCCAAGAGGAGT
The DNA here is from genome assembly GCA_013397155.1 of Irena cyanogastra. Taxonomy (NCBI): domain Eukaryota; kingdom Metazoa; phylum Chordata; class Aves; order Passeriformes; family Irenidae; genus Irena; species Irena cyanogastra. The sequence goes on along the minus strand of VWZV01013513.1, from coordinate 621,363 downwards.
TGTTGGATGGGCAGGAAAAGAGCAGTCTCCCATCATATCCACCCTGGTGGTCCTTTGTGCATGGCCATGTTGGTGGAACCTCAGGAACTGAAAGTGAACAACGTGCAGTAAATGGAAGTGGTTTCTCTTTCTCTTACTGAAAGAATCACAGGTTTAATGATGTCTGTAGCCTCAAGAAGGCCTATGTGTGAGGTCTGGAGAAGGAACAGCTTCAGGAATCAGGGAGAATTAGTTTGCTCAGGCTTTCACAAGACCTTCCAGATCCTCTCATCTGAAAAATTTTTATGCCATTACAGGTTAGGGGCACGTAGCACCAACTCATTTTTCTTATTTTTCTTTCCTCCTCACCTTGTGCTTTGTATTCTCTCTTTTGTGCCAGCTATCCTCTCTGTGAGCTGCTGTGTGTGTATGAGCCAGGCCTGGGGCTGCCAGGGCTATGCCCAAGCCCAGATGTGTCAGCCCTGGGAGACTTTAGGCATTTCTTCTGCAAGTTTTTCAGTCTTACAGAATGGCAGGAAGTCTCTCTGCTGTTCTCCATAATCTCTCTGATCAGGCTGTCTGCAGTGGCTAAGACCTTGCCAGAGCTCTCCTAATCCTTCTGTCAAACTCAGATGCTCCTTTTTCTTTTCCAGAGAAAGTTTGCACAGTTGACCTTCTAGTTCTGCATCGTATGTTTTCCCTTGTGACAAAGTAATTTTCATGATGTCACCTATTTCTTGAACATGCTGTGGAGGTAGATTTCAGAGACTTTGGCTTAATGAAAAGCCCTACTATAAAAGGATCTTGTTCCTCTTCCTGGATGTACTTTTATCTTTGAGCAATAGCCCTGAACAGAAGGTGCTGAAAGGTGTGAAAGAGAAACTGAGGCACAGTCCTGTTTGCCTAGCGTGGCAGGAGGGCCACTGGTCCCAGACAAAAGAGCCACTGGTTGGAGCACTGAGAGAACAGTGATGTAACAGGTCCATCATGGGACAATAAAGATGAGGTTCAAGAGAAGCTTTTGGCTATTCACAGTCAGCAAAACAACCCCCCCCAGTCTGTCTCCATCTCTCTGTCCTTCCTCCAGAGAGGAGAGGATGGGGAATCAGCCCTGGTCCTGGGGTTGATGCCTTGACAAGCTACCTGGAACAGAGGCTAGACAGAGTTAAAGGAATAAAGTAGGTATTTATTAAAAGGCCTTCAAAGGATACACCTTGTATCCAGTACAAGAGCCTGGCCGTGGCTCCACCCAAGATGGACGCCCAGTCACAAGTTTTCACACTTTTATAAGTTTTGGTCTATTTACATACTGGGGTTAATTGTCCAACTACAGTTGCAGGTTATGAAGTTCCATCCTGCTAGATTGCTCTCCTCAATTGCCCTGTTGTTTACACTTTTTGGGCCTGGAGCTGCAATGGTGTCCTTGGTTCTCAGGCTGGAAAAGATTGTTTTGTCTAACTGCCCTGTGGAGAGAACTTGCTAACACTTTACATGAAGTTCAGAGCGATATACCAATGCAGTGCAGAATCTAGAAAATATGAAAGCTAAAACTTAAGGCACCATGGTAGGACCTTTCTGTGGGGGGGGTGGCCTGGAGGCTGTGCATGACAGACTCACCCCTTCAAGGAAGATGTGGGCAGCTGTGTGAGAGCAGCACCATCCTCATGTTGTGCAGCCTCCTTTCCTCCCTGCTTCATCAGGGATGCTGTGAGCTGGTGCTCGAAGACTGCTTGGAGAGACTGATCCCTGTTATCAGGGTAGACCTAACCTTGGAGGCAAATGGAAACATCTGGAATGACATCCAATTAACTCTTACAGGTGTCTGCTATTTTAATTGCTGGACAAAGGTGATCAGGAAGCGAGCTTGCCTGGCAGAAACTCCAGGCTTTCTATTATTCCTGTTTATCACCTGGAACAGCCAGAGCTGCCCCAGGGAGGAACAGTGTGAGCCACGTTGAAACTTACCTGCTCCATCCATGCAGAGGCACCAGAGGTGCTTTCTATCATCTTTACTGACCTTTGCAGAGCAGATGCCATTGAATTTTTCCTGGCTGTCTCTGCCCTGACACTGCCTGTTTGCTCTTTCCATCAGTATAGAACTATGCCTGTATGAAATTGATGGTGTTGTAATTTCCACTCTGTGGTTAAACCTTTATGTATCTTTATTGCTACATAAATCTGTGGTTATATGCAGAGAATGTTTTGGAAGAAAGACATCCTTCCATTAATTAAAACAAAAAAAAAAGGAAAAAACCTGGATTCCCTGGGAGAGGAAGCATTGACTCGAGGGCTGAAAACTAGTGAGGAGGCTGTAAACAAAGGCTTGTGATAAATGGGAATGAGCTGCATTAGAAGAAGGTGCCTAGTGGGCTACACAAACATAATTAATAGGACCTTTGGCCACAAATCTTTTTTTAATGTCTTTTTAAAGTTCTTCATTACTAATCTGAAGGAAGAGGAAAGTCTATTAGTGAGATGTACTGATGATACCAAGCTGGAGGTGCTGCAGGTGCTACCAAAGAAAGTGGAAATAGAACAGCAGGAGGCAGAGGGAGACTGAGGTCATGGATGTGAGTCTGGGGAGAGGCAAGGAGTGGGGGGTGGTTAATCCCAAAGGCAGATATTTGGCCAAGATCAAAAGGCTGTGATGGGACAGGGGGCCCAGTGTTCACCTTGGACATTTCCACATGGACACCTAGGTAGGGACTGATTTCCACAGGGGAGTCTGGCTGTGTGGACTGAATAATGGCAGTTTATTATCAGGAGAATGGACACAATTATTAGGAACCTGCCTGATTAGAACATGAGTGGAAGAGTGCTCAAGTGGTCTGTCAGGTAGATTATTTAGCACCCAAAGAACTCTACTAATCTGCCAGTGTTTGGGAAGTCCACATACTTAGGTGAGAAATTTCTGGAGAAGTTGGAGAGAAATTTCGTACTACATGAAAGAAAAAAAAGGCGATAACAGAAAATTAGAAGAGAGGAAATTCAGAAAGAATTTCTTAGGAAACAGTAGCAACATGGCAGAAGAAAAAGTTAAATAAACTTATTTTATATTCATGGCAGGTGGGCAAGGCTGAAGTTTAAATGCCCAAATTCCCAAACTGGATGTGTCTAAATTCTTCCTTCATGTGCTCATTTGCAACATGCTACTGAAAGCCCTTCCTCACAGTGACACTCCTGAGGCTTTGAAACCATATCCCACAAAGAGCTGGCAAATTCTATTTACTCATTATCTATGGTGTAAAGGATGCATGTAAGGATGTAAAGCCTCTCTGAACCATGACAGAAGAAGAAAGAGACAACCAGGGTAACCAAAAGGTGGTAAATGTCCATTAAGAATAACAGTTTCTATCCAGTTTGTAGTTAGGCTGTTAAACTCACTGCCACAGGAAATGGCACTGTGCAAATAAAGGAAGTAAAATGGGATTTTCCAAGGGATGCCCCATGCCTGGAAGTGTTCAAGGTCAGTTTGAATGGGGCTTTGGGGGACTGGACTGGTGGAAGGTGTTCTTGTCAATGGCAGGGAGGCTGGAAGTAGATGATCTTCAATGTCCCTTCCAAACCATTCTATGAGAACTCACATGGAGACAATTCTGGATTTCAAACCTCCTTTGGGGTTAGAGCTGATCTTTAGCTGCCAGTTATCAGCAGTTGACTGCATTTCTTGCAGTTCTCAGCAGGATGTGCTACTGACCATTTCAGGTTACCTGTCTGAAGCAGTCTGGTGTTCTGCCCTCACTGATCATTCCTCCCTTCTCATGCCATCTGTGGAGTGTGCTAGAGAAAACATGGAGCACCCTGGTCTTGTGATATGTATCACACCTTCATTAACATTCCCTCTTATCTCTTGCATTCCTGACTACAGCCCCAGGAGCTCTGCCTTTTGGGGTCGTGCTTGAAAATGCAGGAATGAAAAATCAGAGATTGGTCTGGTCCTATTGCTGTGTGATTCAATTCCATGGCAGTGAGTTGGTGTGACAAGCCCTGCAAGCCACTGAATAAGTGCAAAGAGTAAAACAATACCCCCCAGGTCTCTGTCAGAGGTAGCTGCCTTCTGCTCTGGACATGTCTGTGTCCTGGTCTTGGGGTGAAATTCCACATCCATTTGTTGTTATCCTTCTGTGATTTTGTGGCAGCTTGCTGGGTGAAATATTGCTCTTTGTGCTGGCTCTTTTTTTGTTGCTTCTTTTCAAGGCAAGGCACAAGGTTTGGGGGGGAAGGCTGGTTTTGTTTTATTTTTACTTGCTTTTGAGCAGTGAATCTGTGATCATTTCTGATAATTTGAATTTCTTGCTCTTCTTTTATTAAGTTTTTTTTTTTTGACATTGAAGAAGAAAATGCTTCTTCATTTTACTCCTTTTTGTCACATTGGCCTTATGGAAAGAAGAGCCTTTGCATTATGTTTGATGTCTTCCAGTTTCCACTTACAATTTAGTAGCTGATTCATCATTTGGAAGCAGATTTCTTCAGCTGGGTACGCTGTATGGAAGTGAAGGAATCTGTTGCAAAGCAACTTTACAGAGTAGAAAGTATATATATGTGCTAATACTCTGTCTGTAAATACAGTAATATTTATGTGGAGTTCTAAGTATTAAAAAATAACATTATATGCTTATTTTTTGGTGTGTAGGAAATAAAATTTCAGATTTGTGGGAAGTTATGCTTTTTCTAAATGTATTTTTTTCAGTCAGAACAAAAATAATCTTTTCCCATCTATTTTAATACATCTTTATGCTGCCTAATTTTAGAAGGTTTGTTTCATTTAATGTTTTTTCTTATACTGGATCCTGACAAAAAAGTCTAAAAATCAGAAATCCTTAATCATGCCATTCTAGTATAAGAATGCTTTCTTCTCTTCTTGTCCTCCTCTTATTGCTAAATGTTTTAATAACTATTGCATTGTTTTTATTTCAATCAAATAGCATTTTTTTCCTCATACAAGTGCTGTGTATAAAAAATCTTGGCCTAGTTCCATTTTTCTTTATTAATCATTGTAATTATAGTAGCTCCATGGGTCCAAATAGACTGGAGTTTTCTCCTTTTCTTCTGCAGATCTCAAAGACATAAACCATGGCTTGTTATTTTTATTCTTTCTTATGTTTCACACCAGGTTAGTGGGACCCAGTGAGTGTCACCAGCAGACTCAGGAACACAACTGACATCTCCTAACTCCTACCTCTGCACTCATCTCACTAGACCAAAGCCCCAGAATAAAAATAATCTGAACCATCTGAGTGCTGAAATGGGCAAAGCAGATGTTTAACCTGTATATGCCTGCTTTAAATCTGTATTCCACACCAAGGTACCTGTGCTTGGTGCTGTAACAGTGCCTAAAACAGAGTAAGCTGGCTACGAACCCCGCACTTGGCATGGGGGAAAGTGATGACATTTACTTCTCTAAATGTGTTTTTGAAGAACTAATTTCACTGATGAGCGTGTGTGAAATGAGGTTCTGACTGAGATGTATGAGGCTGTGAAACAGTCTCGTTTACAGCTAGATCAGACAAAAACCAAGCACATTTGACAGGCACAGTCCTGCCCTAGCAGTTGGAAATGCAAACGGATTATGAAATTCCTCTTCAAAGTGCCCCCCATGGGGTCTTTGCTTCAGATGCTTCAGTGTTTTTGCAAGAAGATTTGCTTCTTCTCTTCCAACACTGATTCCCTTTCAAAAATGTACTCTTCCAAATGACTCTTTTGGAAGTACATTTTTTCACTCCTCCCAGCTTTATTTGTGAAGCAATAACTGAAACTCAGATACTCTTGATTTTTCCAAATATTTAAACTTACCCAACTCACAGTTGTTCTATATGAGGTGCTCTGTAAATTCTTATTGTCACACCTCAGTGACAAACAAACCACACTTTCAACCATGTGCTGATGTGTATACTCACAGATTTATCCACATGCAGCCTGAGCAGGTTAGTAAGGGCACAGATGTTCTCTTGCAGCACCCATACAAAAAATTTAAGAGGTCACAAAGCTCTGCTCATTCCCTGATCAGGCTTTAAATGTATTTAAAGGTGAAGCTGCCAGCTTTCTGTGGGGGACAGATGAGAGATGGAATTGTACCCAGAGCTGCACTGTCCTGTATGTGCAGCTCTTTATCAAGCGTCTTTATCAAGTCAAGCCCTAAATTAGATGGGCATGCTCAGGATAAAGGAAACTGTGTGAAGGGGAGCAGAGCAGAATGAAGATCAATAGAGATGAGAACAGAGAAGAAGGGGGCTGGGAAGAGAAGTGCACAGGAGGCAAGTGGTAGGGTTTGCCAGGCGCAGCAGGAAGGCCTGATGCACCTCTGTGTGTAGGATAATGCAGGGAAGTGGGGGGGAGGAAATCAAAACTGATACAAAGTGAAGGAGAGTATAAAGAAGATCTATTGACTCACAAATATGCTGGATGGGTTTGCAAATCATCGCTTCTCTGAAGCTTTTTAACAAACCAACTGCTCTGTAACCAGACCCACATTTTGCGGTGCTGGAGGAAGCCTTCACAGAAGCCTAGAATGGTTTGGGTTGGAAGGAAACTCAAAGATCATCTCATTCTACCCCCCCAGCTGTGGGCAGGGACACCTTCCTACAGAGCAGGCTCCTCAGAGCCCCATTCAGCCTGACCTTGAACTCCTCCAAGGATGAGGCATCCACAATTTCTCTGGATGTTCCAGTGCCTCACAATTCACAGTAAACAATTTTTTCCTGCACTTAATTTAAGTCTTCAGTCACTGAAGACAGGTTCCAATTTTATTTACTTGTTATCTGATCTCAGTGCTGTTTTTCATGTGGATTACAAGTGTGCAGTGTATTGCCAGGTGTTTAACTGGGTATCCAAAGTAAATTTTGGAGAAAAACCCCAAAACATAATGAAAATTATATTCCTTTGTTAATGTAGCATCATGGCAAAGAGCTGGGAAACACTGAAATGCAGGGAGTAGAGACCTGGAAATACTTTGTTTTGTATGATACATTGCTTATTTTCTCTTTTTTGTGATCACAGATCATGGGAGAAACTAATATTTCCTTCTCTGAACCAGTCCACTTCATTTCCCTATTATTAGCAAGTATTAAAAAGTCACAAATTGTGGGCTTGTAGGTTTTTCAGATGGCTTTAAAGCCATGAGATTTGAAAAAGGAAAAACAATCACAGATTATATTTCTTTTTCCTGTGGCTTTCAGACCTTTATATCTGTAAGTCATATCCTTTTTTTTCCACCCATAGTGGTAGGGAATAAAAACTTCTCTCC
>VWZV01013513.1:518306-614117 GCA_013397155.1 Irena cyanogastra | reverse complement strand
TTTTTTTTGTTTTTTTTTTTTCTGCAATCTGAGATTTTCAAGTCATCGCAAGATTTCCCACCTGAAGATTTCTGCCATCCATCCCAAGGCTGATGATAAAAATCACAAGAGTCTGTAACAACACTTCAGAATTTGTGTTACTGAACGTAAAGCAAGCCTGGAAAAAACCAAAACATTACAGAAACCAGTCACAGAAAGACCTTTGATGGGATCTTTATTTCTCCCTTCTCCTGTAGGGGAACCTGCAGAGGCAGAATTTTAAAAAATGCTTAGTACCTCACAGCTCCCATTGTGACAATTCTGCTGCCTGTTCAAACAAGCTCAGCCTCCAGTGTACACAGCACTCACGAAAGCCCAGCCATGTATTTTGCTGCCTAAATGGGAGCTGAGCTGTTTTGCAAAATCTGTCCCAAGGGACCTGTCAAGCAATGGATACCATGGAAATGTGAGCAATAATGACAGTGTATTATGGGGTGAATGATACTGTCATATTACACTAATGCAAATTCAACTTTGTGTGTGTGGGCAAGGCAATTTACAATCATAACCTTAAATTTCTCTATCTTGGTGTATTTTGGGACTGATTCTCCTGCTCACACTCGTTTCACGTAATGTCATGTCATTGCCTGCAGTAGAAAGAAACACGATTCATGCTAGTGACAGCAAGAGGAAATTAGTCCTGTTAAATCTTACCCAGAAGTTGCATTAATGCTGTTTTACATAATATTTTGCATTATTCTGTCCCACTTAGCACTAGAGATGTGTAAAGAACTTAAGGATATTTATAGAATGGAAGCAAGTGGCTGGCAGCCACAGCACTGGAGTTGACTTTTGTCCCTGGTGTTAGGTGGCTCCTGCAATTCTGAAAGAAAAGCTGGCACTGTGTGTTTTTAATAGACTCTTCACCGAAAGTGAATGCAGTCATCACTGCAGTGATAAATGGGGAAAAAATGAGATGATCAGTGAATGAACTACTGTAGCAGGTGGTAGTAGGTGTTGCTTATTAGATGTTCAGTATTACAAAAAAGAACAGAATGACAGTAACCCCCCAGAGAGACACCTCTCTAAGAAATAATCTGACACCTGTCATCACTTCCCAAGGTTGCTTAACAGTCCAAAGCTTGCAAAGGGGATAATGGCAAGACAGTGAAAAAGGGGGCTACTGACTGGGACCTTTCTGCTCATGTCACTGATTATGTGGCTACCAACCATGCTGTGGTGGCATGTACTTAATATGGCTGGTTATGGAGGAGGAGTTTTCAGTTGTTACCTGTGAACCTTAGCTGGGCTTACAGCATCCCTCATAAGGTGCAGCCTGCTGCAGAGTGTCTCCTTCTTTTTAGATGACAGAAATGTTTGGACTGTGGCCGCTCTTTTTGCAGAAATGTCAGCATTTAGGTGTCAAGGTAAATGCTCTGGATTTTGCTCTGCTGTCTTTCTTGAGGCCACTGCAACCATGGGGTCAGATCTGCAATTACGAGGCTTCACTTCTGAGCTTGCTTCTTCACATCACCTGGCAGCACCACCTGAGCCCCCTTTGGCAGCCTGCTGAGCACTGTGGCTCTGCAGTGCCTGTGTGTCTATTTGCTCCTCTTTCCCTCCAAGGAAAACAGCTTATCTCTGGTTTCATTTGCAATCTCTTTTTGGTGGCTGTTTTAGCTGAATGTCTGTGGGGAAGTGTTTTAAGAGGTGCATTTTTCTTCCCTTCTTACTTTCCTTTTTCACGCTCGTTACCTGAGGTGGTCGGTGTCTTGCTCTCTGACAGAAAAGAGGTGAGGTCTGTGTTAGTCCTGGATCCCAAGGGAATTGTTTCTAGAGCCCTGGAGCAAGCTTAAAGAGAGGGTTTTTTTCTCTTATGTGAGTGTACTCTAAGCCTACTCTGGAAAGCTCTGTTGTTCCAGCAGGGTGAAGCTCTGGCCAACAGGTTTTTTTCTGGAGTTTTTCTCTCTTTTGGCTACCTCAGGCTTAAGCTGAGAAGTACCTTGAAGGGAAGGACTAGGGGCACTTAGTGTTTGAACTTGAGTATTCTAAGGGAATTCCTTTTATGAAGATGAGGCCTGGTATGCCCATGCTACTGAGAAAATGAACAACAGCTCTCTGTACTGGCTGAAGCTTTGTAAGTGCTGGAAATGTCTTTTTTTGATATCTTCTGTGGGTATACTGGGGAGTGACAAAGATAATTTGAGGTTATGTCATCAACAGGCTGTGTAGGATGAGGTGCCTGAGCCAGTCAGGGATGCTAAAAGGCTTTTTTGTCAGTAAGGCAAGAGTGGGGATTTGGTGAGGAACTGACCAGTGCTCCTGAGCTATGGATCATGCTGACCATCTGCAAGTGCTAAACCCCCAGCTCTAAATGTACCCTGCAAACACACCCAGAACCTGACAAAGAGATTGATGGGAAGACTTTGCTGTTCTCTGAATGAGGCCAGTGTGTCTGGGGCAATTTTTCCTTAGCAGCAGAACTGGCTTAAGGTCTCTCGGTACCTTGTACTGTCAACTGGACCTGTTTTTCCACAGAGTTAATTTAATTTGGGTCAGGCCACCCAACCGGCCGTGCTCTCTGTCTCACCTTGGTGCAAAGCAGGCAGTGATGGTTTGCAATGCGAGTGAGGCCGGCCTTGCACCTTGAGGACAAAGCATCTGGAGCTGCACGCTGGCTCTTCCAGCTGAACTCCTTCAGCTTGCACATGCTGTTTGCAGAAGAGGCCTCAGTTAGGAGGAACGCATCAAAGAGAAAAGATCTGTGTGGCGAGGGAAGCTGTGGGTTACAGTATCAGTCAGCTTGGCGGCGTGTCTGCTGTCAGACCCACAGCTGATTGGTGTCTCCTGGTAGTCGTTTGGCCCAAGCTGGAGCTGATGTTTATGAATGCAATGTGTGAAATGACAGCTAAGCCTCGGGTCAGCAGGAGATCAGTGAGGACGGCCACAAGTTGGAGCACCAACTTGCACTGTGCACACAAACTGAGATTATTTTAACTACAGAGGTTGGCTGCAGAATTAAAAACAAAAAAAAAAAAAGAAAAAAAGAAAACAAAAAAAAAGGGAAGGTGCATGTCTCTCTCTGTGTACTTTCTGCACAATCTATCTGCTGGAATGGTTCCTTGGTTCTGAAAATTTCCATAAAGAAGCATGCACAGGAAAATCCTGCCAACCACATGCTAGCTGGATGGACTGCCATGTGTCCTGGGGCAGGGGAGGAAGGAAAGAAAGCACGCTTGGACAAGCAGCCTGGCTGAGGGACATAATGACACTTCAGTTTCTGCATTCTGCAAAATGTCCTGCCAGCTACAGTCACAAGTGCTGATGGGAAGGAGATTTGGTTTTGTTCCAGTGAAAATGACAATTGGTAGCTTGGTCCACGCTGCAGGTGAGATGGGTGCTGAGAATTATGTTCTCCTCCATCTGCGAGGGAACGATTGCCTCAAACCGCTATCGCCTTTTGACTTCACATGCATTGGCTTCGTCCCTCACGCTAGAGCTGGGGCGGATTGAAACTCTCAGAGGTGAGAAAGAACAGGGTTTCTCACCCCTCCTAAGCCAGTGCCCGTTCGTATCACAGGGTGGTGACCACCAGGCAGCGAATCAGCTCAGCTCTCCTGGCTCTCGGGAGGAGGCAGGCGGGGAGAGGGCGAAGTCACAGCGCTGCGGAGCCCGGCGGTGGCGGGCTCGGCTGCCCCAGGATCGCCTCCCCCGGGCTCCTCTCCCGCCCGGCCCTGCCCCGGGCTCCTCTCCCGCCCATCCCTGCCCCGGGNCCATCCCTGCTCCCCCCGGCTCGGCCCCGCCGCCGCTCTGTACCCGGGGCGGGCACGGCAGACGAATCCGCTTAGCTCGATAGCCAGGCTAATCAGGGTTGATGGCAAGTGTGTGGAGGGAGCTGGGGTCATTGTATTGTCTGCTGAACTTGTCGGGAAGGGCCTCTGGGTGCCACCAGGGTAAGACAGACGATTTACTTCTTCTGAACCACGGAGAGAGCTCAGAGACTTTGCTCAGCCCTATGCTTCCTTCTGATGGTCACTCCCGGGCACTTCCTTCACCTTCCCCCCTATTTCTCATCCCTCTTCGTACTTTCGCCCCATCTCCTGCTGTGTTTGAGTGGTGAACACGCCTGTGGCTTTGCTCCTGCGGGATATCTTACCAGAAGCAGCCCTGCCTTCGAGGTACCATCGAGCGCCCTTCTCTACCCCTTGCTCAAGGGCATGGGTGAGCAGCAGGGAACCATTATGTGAGCATTGTTTCCTTGGATGCCCACAGACAAGGCTATTTCATTTCCTCCCTTCCCCTGCTCTCTGGTCAGAGTGAGTGGAGAAAAGATCTTTCTGAGCCCACACCTGGCACTCATGAATATTTAATGTTTCTAGCTTTTATTTCCCTTCAAGAGCAAAACCTTTTCATATTTGATGCCCTGGAAGGCTGTTTGGTTGCTGAATGTTGTTTCATCAATGCTCTCCCTCCTCACTTTTCCTCCAGACTGCCCAGCCTCTTTCTCTTCTTGAGCAGCGTTCCCTTTTTTATAAAGGATGCTTCAGAAAAGGTCACTGTCCCTTTCATATCCCCTTCTTACTGTGAGCCAGCATGGCTTCTGCTCTGCCAATGGTAAAGGACAAATGGGGATGTGGGGAAAGGCAGCAGTGGGGAGGGAGGCCAGGAAAAGTGTGCACATAAGCTGAGGAGCAGCACAGAGGCAGAGAGGAGTCGTAGGCAGAGCAAGAGAAAAATGCCTGAGCAGCAGGTAGAGGTAGCAGAAGGTGAGAAGGAGGCAGCAGCAGGATTTTGATGAAGAATGGGCTTTCCAGCACCTTTCAGAATTTGTCATTCAAGACACACAGGTGTTGCTGTGGCTGGCAGCTTGTCCAGCAAGGGCCCTTTGGAAAAGGGAGGCATCCCAGTTCCCTAAAACAAAATACTCCCAAAGCTGCACTTCCCATTTCCACTGTTGGGCAGTTGCTTTAGAGACCTCATTATTTTGGCCACCAGCTTCTATGGTAAATCATCACCTGTTGTCCTTAGGCCGTTCAGCCTTTCTCCCTCTTTCTCCTGCAATTGCAACTGATGTTGGAATGCTTGGATGGGTGTAGATTCAGTGTTACTGCTTTTGAAGAGCCAATCTCATATCCACAGTCAACATCAATAGGAAGAGAAAGATGAATCTGTCAAACTGTGAAATTGAAAAAAAAAAACAGAAACCCAAACTGGTTTCATTTGGACTTAGTACCTGTTAATGCTGAAATTCTTTGTGGTGTGGAAAAGATGCCAGGTGGTGGGGCCACCTGCCAGTTCTTGGGTCATGGCCCCACGTACCCCAGAGGGCCTAACATGAGGGCAACAGCTATGATCTTGGAGCTGTGGGGAGCAGAATCTTGTACCATCAGTAATCCCTCTGAGAGTCAGGATGGAGAACGTATGGGCAAGGCAGGATGTTTCCAATAAAAAGGCAGACAAGTTTTGCACGTCACTTGCTTTCTCTTGGAACATAGACAAAATCAATTTTTGTGAATTCTGACCCAACAAGCGTGCAGTCTGTAAAATTCTGGTGGGAATGTCTGTTTTGTCTGTTCTGCATTTCAACGTAAGGGCAGCCTCATCTCTCCCATTACCCAGCTCTGAAACGGAGCTAGCATCAATTACCTGAAAAACATCACCCCTTCTTTCAGCATTACTGGCACAGCTTCCCATGTCCCTTGGCTCTCCCTAATGTACTAACCAGGACAGTTTATGGGAACTACTGAGCTCGTTCTGTGACACAACATTAATGCTGGCAACACACAGCACTACAGTGAGGGTGCACGGTCTTGAAGGTCCAGTGGTGTGCAGAGCATTTCTCCAGGGCCCAGCAGGTCCCAGTGGCTGTGCTGTTGGACTTGGTGTGCTGAGAGGTCAGAGAGCTGTCAGTGTCTCGGGGCACTGCTGCCATCCCCAGCGAGTGGCTGGAGCTGTGTCCCTGCCCTGCCCAGTTACTGATGTACTCGTCTAGAAGCTGCCTTACACGGTTGCTGGTGACACAGCTGGACAGACAAGCAGCAGGGCTTAACTACTGCTCCACAGCCTGGTTTTAGAGCTGGTGCCGTCATCCCTTATCCTCCGTGATCCCATGCAGGCACCAAAAAGCTTCTTCTCCTTCCTACACATCATGTACCTGTAAATACCACTCCTGACTCTTCCCCCCTGCTCTGTCTCCAAAGCATTCTCTGCTAATCTAAACCAGTCTGCTGCTCCACAGCAGGCACACTTCTCCCTCTTCCTTCAGTGTTTGTGAATTCCATGCCTGCCTGCCCCACCACAGGTGCCACTTCCCTCCCCTCTCTGTGGGGCGAGCAGTTTGGGGAATAGACACAGAGCATAATGTATAGTATTGTGTGGTAATTACTTGGTGCTGGGTACACAAGGGAGATTATCTTTGCCTCAGAGGGCTGTCAGAGAATCCTAATCTTATCTTCCCCTCCTCTTTCTCCTTCCACTGCCATCTGAAGTAATGAATTGGTTATAAATACCTAATTAGCTAATTATTTGCTGGCCTACATGGAACATCTTCAGTGAAGGAACTCTCTGGGTATCTGGGGGGGACCTCCATGGAGACAAGGAGAGACAACCTCATGAGGTGTGCACAGGGATAAAGAAGTACTGCGATGCTCAGAAGAATTTCTAGACTTTCACCATCCCTGGAGAGCAGAGGAAGAGCCATTAGCTCCATGGAGAAGTGAGACTATGTTTACCCCTACTCGTGGCTGTGAGCTAAAGAGCCAAGGGGAAAATAAAACCACAGGAATAATTCATTAGGTAATTAGCAGTAAAAAAAAAATTTTTGGAAACATTTGCACTGGCAGAGATTCTGTGCTGGAAGGTTTTTGGGCTGTGCCTGCTACTTGTGTGCTCCAGCCCCATTGAGGCGTGAGGACTAACCAGGGAAGGAAATTGTGGTTTTCACGACTGTCTCTTGATGAAGCTGTCACTGAAAAAAACCCAATTAACTATGCTAGTTTATATGTTCAGAAAAGGTTCATCCCACTGGCAAGCTGGTCTTGGTCTGTCCATACAGGTCTCACAGGCTGCAGGATGCAGTTGCTGTACCAGGATGACTTTCAGTCGGAGCCATTGGATAACAGGACTGTTGAGCTGACATGCCCCTTTGGGACAGTTGTCACTCTGCTGTCCTTCTGCAGGAAGAGAGGAGGGAGGTATGTCAGTCAGACAGCTGATGGCACAGCCTCATTCTCTTTTTTTCTCTGCTGCAGATGGAGGCCTAAGGTTAAGAGATCACAGCATCACAGCAGCTCTGTGGGCTGCCTGTCAGTAGAGGTTAGGACAAGAAAGGGCAATAACCATAAATCCGGCCAGGTTTGGATAGTAGTTAATTTCTGACACTCCACTTTTATTGTCATGGGGCTGTTTGCTTTTTTTATACTTATCTTGTAAACTTCTTTCCTTTTCTTCTCCTTCCCTTCCTCTCTCCCTTTCTCTATCCCTGTGTCCCACACTTGCTCCTTCTGGTTCTCTTCTTCCCTTGCAGGCATGCGCATCCTTGTGAACCTGCTCCTGGACACCTTGCCCATGCTGGGGAATGTCCTTCTTCTCTGCTTCTTTGTCTTCTTCATCTTCGGCATCATTGGGGTGCAGCTGTGGGCTGGGCTGCTCCGCAACCGCTGCTTCATGGAGGAGAACTTCACAGTGTGAGTGACTGCGAGACAGCATCTCCTTCCTTCCTTCCTTTTTCTTTCCCTCTGCCTGCTCATGTCTTCTGCCAGGCTCCCTGTGTATCACTTACTCTAAGTGTGGGGTCATAGTGTGTGGATGTTGGTCACATCTTGCAGTGGAAAGGGAGGGTGGGCAAAGACAGCTGGATTTCTTCTGTCTCCACAGCAGGTGTCTGGGCTTACTTGGATTTGATCAAGGCACGGGTTAGCATGGCTGCCCCCTCCAGCCATGCCTAATAATACAGGATGATGCTCCTACACCCAGAAAGAACGGAAACTCTGAAACATGCTGGTGAAAGATCCTGAACCTGCTCCCTTTTCAGAAAACAGCGCTCACAGGAGTCTTACAGAAAGCCATAGTGCTGCCTGATGCATCTGGGAACATCTCTGACACCTCCAAAATGGAGCTGGGGTCACTGATTTGACAGTAGCACATTACCTTTGGAGGGACACTGAGAAATTTCTAGAAAACTTCAATAGTAGAATTGCATGTGGCCAGTGCCACGGGGAAGGGATAGAGGGCCTGGTGGGAGACGTGTCCCATAGCTGTGTTAGTAGAAGTGAGAGCATCTGAAAGCAAAGAATGAATGTTTGAATGGGACCAAAAACTCATGGGGAAACATGGGAACAGTTCTGGCAGAGAGCCTGAAGCCACACAGGGGTCAATTACAGGTATCTCGGGTTTATTTGGGGGTTCAGGGTTCAGTCTGCAGAGCACAGCTTTACTCATCCCACAGGCAGTGGGATGGAAAAGCTCTTGCCTGCCATGAATTCTCTGATTACCCAGTTTCAGGGCACAGCTCTTCCTGTTGACTCTCTGGCTTTAGTAGATCTCAGGCTTTAAAACATTTTCTTAAAACTATGCTAATCCCAGGCGTGCTATCAGTGTAGACTGCTTAAAGAAAACCTAGAGCTGTAGATCAGTTTAAACTGATTAAACAGTTCTGAAGCTTTAGAGCATCTCAAATTGGAAAAAAAGTGTGAAAATACAATGTGCAGAACAGCAGTGGAGTTGCAGAGTAGGAGCTGCTTAAAGCAGGCATTTCCTGTGTTTATTTATTCCTTGGGGAAAAACTACTGTTTAGGCTGATTGTCCTTTATGTAAATCAGGAGTAACACTTCTTTAATGAGTGTAATTACATCCAAGCAGAGTTGATGTAACTGGGAAGTGAATTGGGGTCACAGCCTTCACAATGACAGATATTAGAAAATATTTGGCTGACCATTACTAGGGAAATCAGTTCTGAAGGTGCCTGTGCACCAAGGATGAGAATGAGTTACAACATATCTTTGTAGTTTAGTCCTGCTTAGTTAACAATCAGAGCCTTTTTCTTTTTCATCAACACGTGTCCTCTTCCAATGACACTTAGTGGAAAAGTCTGCATTTGCACAACATGAAAGTTGTGCATTGTAGCACTGCAAGGAGTACACCAGATAGAGCTTAATCCTTTTTTTTTTTGTATCTCCACCTTTCACTTTTCTGATATTAGCTCATCTCCAGCTAGGCAAGCATAAATTATTTTAATTATTCATGCGTTTGGAAGGTGCTTGCATTATTTGGAAAAAATATGTGAACTTGTCATAAAACATTGCACCCGTAATGCCAGCTGTCAAGGAGGAGTCAAAGTTAAGGTTAAGTCAATTTTATCTTTCCATTTCTGAATTTTAAGGCTTATCTTTGCAATGTTAATTATGCATGAACTGCATTTTTTTTTAGAACTACAGAAGGTTCACTACCAAATGTTATAAAACATGTCTATCAGCAGTTACATATATGAACATATTACAGTAAAGCCTGATGAATTTCCTTAATGTCATTGCATCTGATTTAGCTTTGATGTTAATGGGGAGAGTGATCAGACTGTAAATCTCTGCATTCCAGCTTTTTTTCATCTTCATGCAAGCAGATTGTGCAATTTGGCTTGGGGTTATCTGCTGGCAGGAAAAGCTCTGAAAACTGAGGGCTCACCCTAGAAATTTGCTGGTTTTCAGAAGCCCTGTCATTCCTCCCCTTCTCCTGAGTCAATAAACCTGGAAATCCCCTACCCAATGCAGTCCCCATGTCAGAATGGAGGCTCCTAGCCCCACCAGTATCACTGATAGATAGGAAACTCTTTGTCACAGGAAATTTGACTGTGAGTTCTTTTGCAGACAAGGTGACATTGTCCTGCCCCCTTATTACCAACCAGAGGAAGATGATGAGATGCCCTTTATCTGCTCGCTGTCAGGAGACAATGGAATTATGGGCTGTCATGAAATACCCCCGCTGAAGGAGCGAGGCCATGAGTGTTGTTTGGACAAGGATGATTATTACTATTACAATTCAGTCCGGCAGGAGTTTAATATCAGTGGCATGTGTGTGAACTGGAACCAGTACTACAACGTGTGCCGCACGGGCAACGCCAACCCACACAAGGGTGCCATCAACTTTGACAACATCGGGTATGCCTGGATTGTGATATTTCAGGTAAGTCTGAGTTAGCCTCCTTACAAGGATCAAGCTTATTTTTCTGCTTTTCACACTCAGTCTTTCTGGGCTTCACTGAGTAGTGGAGTTTCTGCAGGGTGTGACATAAATGCAAAGTGAAGTGCCTTGTAACTCCCGTGGTAAGGGGGACAGCGCACAAATGAATGTGCTTGCTGAAATAAGCTCCACTCTTCAGGCTGACTTGTACCAGTTTCCAATCCAGACAACTATAGTAAAGGAATTGGGTTTTTTTCTTTTAATTCCCAGCACGTGTTGCAGATGGGAGCTAAAATCCCTGCCTTTTTTCTTTTCCTCTGGCTGTACGCGGTGTCCAGTCCAAGGGGCACGGCAACCTGCTGCTACCGGGTTTTCCCCCGCTGCGATCCAGGGAAATGAACTATTTTAGTGAAATATTCCTGCTGTGGACTAGAATGATCTCACAGGCTTTGAAAGTATGCCAGTGTCACCAAGCAGTACCGTACTGATTTCCCAAAATGGAAATTTGGCTTCATTGAAATGAATTGTTGTTTCTCACCTTTCTTGGGTTGCAACCGTCCTCCAGTATCTGCTTGTTATACACTGAGGAGTGAACCCTGGAATACCCCTCCTGTTTCTCTTGTTTGTCTTTGCAGGTGATCACACTAGAAGGGTGGGTGGAGATCATGTACTATGTGATGGATGCCCATTCCTTCTACAATTTTATCTACTTTATCTTGTTGATAATCGTAAGTATAAGGTTTGATGAATGTCAGCAATGCAAGCTAAGAGCTGACAAAAACCAAGTCTTAGATCAACATAGATACTGGGGAAGGAAACTGCTAGAAATCTCAGAAATCCAGCTAGTTCATTTTCACCAAGAGGCAGGATCATATATATAGTTATCAGCCAAGTTATTCGCTTTCACTCAAAAATATACCTAAGATTGATCTTTAAAGTTATACGTACCCAGTGTAGAATAATGTTCTCACTGGCAGATCTTCTTGCAAAGTAAATTCCTCAAACCAGTTGACTTAAAAGCCAATTCTTTCTCTGCCCTTCTACTAGGTCTTCACACAGTTTAAGCTCTTGAGTAATTTTTGAGCCACATTGAGTGAGGAGCTTGTGGCAGCACCTGGGTTTATCAGGATCAGAGTCTCAGATTCACATTTTGTTGGATTCAGGGTCTGTCGTACTGAATTACTTCCTTACCATGAACGAAAAGGAGCTACTGCTCCAAAAGTGTCAGCAGTCCAAAATTAACTGGCTATGTGAGATCCCTTGTGGATGATAGGATGGAAAGAGAGAAGTGTGTCAGCGATGAGAACTTAATAAGCAGTTTATAAGCCCTGTGGATTTATACAAATGAAGTTTGAAGGTTGGTTTTCTGCAAGGATATTCGTAATCAGCATCTGGGATGAGAGCTGAGAAACATGGTGCCATTGCTTCCCCATTCCTCAGGCTTACCTTGCATAAATGTGTTTTCTTGGAGAGAATATCCTGTTTCTAACAAGGAAGGATTTTGTTTTTATGGAGGCTCTTGCACATTGCTCACCTGGGGGACCAAAGTCAAGAGCGAAATGGAAAGGCATAGGATGAATTATGAGAAATATAAAATCTGTACGTGGTAGTTGCAATTTAGTTTCAGGTCACTGAGTAAGGACCTCAGTGTGTATTTCCAAGGCCTACATGTATTTGGATGGGCTGATGAATGGACCTGGCCAGGACTCTGGTCTTCATCCAACACTTGTCCTACGGGCCTGTGCCCTTCAAGAAATAGGATCTCTAGAAGCACTCACCCAGTCACACTAAAAGACTGACCTGGTACAGGATGTAGTTTACATTCAATTTGCTTGCAATGACTTGAGATAAAGCAGACTCTAATCCATTTCTGTGAGAAATTCTCCAGCCTGTACATATGGAGGGTGGCCCAAAAGAAAAAGATCTATTGGCCCTTTTGGGTCAGACAACTTAAAAAAAATCTCATTATATCCTTGATTTCACCCTGCCTTACAGCCTTCTGTTCTCACAAAGGAAAGACAAGGACAGAAAACCAGATATATGACATACTCCCATTGGCTGCAGCATGAACCTGGACAGCAGAGGTGAAATATACCTTAAGGAATATTGCTTTTACTTTGATGCTGGAGAGTCCCAAAGAGACAGTGCAGAAATATGATTGCACAGCATGGGGTGAAGGGGGGTAGTTTCCACAGGCTCTATTCTCAAGGGTGAACTGAACATCTACTGCTTTTTCTGAGTTCAGAAAATAATAATTTCCTAATAATTTTGTTCATATACCCCACAATGCAATAGATATTTAGTACCCACCTGTATTTTGGCTTTGAGCAGCACGGTCAGGACACCCCAGTTTGTAGAATATGCAATTAGACACAGACTTTACCCCTTGTCCCACAGCCCTGGTCTCTCTCAGAGCCAGGAAGGACTGTGCAGGGTCAGTTTAACCCCTGGGGCACATGTACCTGGTCTTTCGTAGGCCAGTTCCAGCAACTGCCCTTCCCCCCACAGTTCAAACTACATAAGTTCTGTCAGTGTATTTTTGGTTTCTAAGTATCCTTCTAGAGCTGGCTCACGTCATGTGGATTCACAGTGATTCAAACTTTGTCTCTGAATTTGCAGGCACCCAAAACCCTCAATTAAACATTCCACCTGAGATGTTACTGCAGAGTGTCATTGACATTACAGACACTCCCTCCTCATTTGCAGAAGTCATATAGGTTTATTTCTGTCAAACACAGGAGAACATGAATCTCAGGTTACTTTGGGGACTGCTGAGAGCAAAGGAGTCATATGCCAGGTGAAATATTTTCTTTACCTTTGGTGGAGTTAGGCCAAGGAAGTATTTAGCCTTCCTGCTACCTTCTTGGCATGTGATGCATCTTTTGCAGCACATAGCAATGCCACTGTGCAAACTTGATATCATTTGGCTGCATTTTCTATCTGAATCTTCATATAGAGATGATGATCCCTCTTTAAGTGTCATGAAGTATGGCCCTTCCAGCCTTTGTCCTTCCCTCCTTCTCCATGTTTGGAGGGCCTGGCTTTCTGAGCAGGATTGTTCTGACAGTTGTACTTTAAGCCCTGACTCTTTGCTTTTCCATACACATTCTAGCCTTGGCTCAGACTTACTCTTCTGGGGCTGGATCTCTGCAGCGTCTCTCTAGAGCTGTGCTTTCATCCATGACTTCTTTCCTACAATGTTATCTGCAAACACCTACATGAGGGCATTACCTGCTACTGCTCATATGGCAGGAAGAAGGCTCCACCACCTGGATATACTCCCAGCACAGTTAGAAATACTGCACAGATGTGCTTCTCTGAGAGGAAGGGTGCTGACTGACCGTGGCACTCTGAGTGGCCTTGCAGAACAACCTGGGAAAAGCATTTTATGTGTTCAGCAGATCATAAAATGCTTCCCCCTTGACCAGAGATCACAGATGTGTTGTGAGGGAAGGACTGCTCCCTGCTCTTGGGTCAGTGTTTCACTTGGGTGTTCCTGCTTGGGGTCCAGCTGTCTCTTTGACACCTCTCCAGCTACTCAGCCACTGCCATGGCTCCTGGACTAGAGCAAGCTCTTCTGAACTCTTACACTGGCACCTGCATTGCAGTGCTCAGAGGCTCCTTGAAGGGCTCTATGCTTACACATGTGGGCCTCACAAGGCAAGCTGGATACCCAGGCATAAGCAGTAAAAGTAATTGACAAGTCAGGATCTGCAGCATTGGTCAGATTTTGTTAGATATTGCAGAGATAGGGCTTGAACTTTGGGCTGAATGAGGCCAGGATCTGCTTTATCAAAGCACAGCTCAGCCTCAGGGCTGAACGGGACCCTGTGTTGGGACTCAGAACCAAGGGTCTCCATCTGCTTCTCTCAAATGCTTTGACTCCATGTCTGACACTTTCTGTCTCTCTGCTCAGCCAGCTGAGATGAATCACTCAATTAGGAGCCTTCTGGGACCCTCCCTGTCCTTCTCCTAGCTGGCAGGCAGTGCCAAGCTCAGCAGAGCCTGAGAATTTGCGGACTTGCCTGTAGTTTTAAGGATTAACCAAGCTAATTTGCTTTGTGTTTGATGTTCCTAGCTAAAAGGATAAGGACTGGGGAGTGGTTGCCATATCCAGTCCTCTCACTCCCCGTTTTTGTTCATCTGGTGGGAGATGGCAGCAAGCAGTGCCTGTGAGGACAGGGCTCAGGGATGTGAACCTGAACCCTGCTCCCGATTCAGCCCTAGGCCGACAGTGCAGTCCTGGCGAGGGCATCTCAGCCCTCAGCTCTTCCCCTTGTGGCCTGGAGAGAAGGTGCTGCAAGCCCTGGCTGCTTGTGGTTTGGGAGTTGTGGGAGGTTGCAAAGTACGGGGTGGTGTCACAAGTCGTGGTCCAGAAGTGCTCATGCAGCTGGTGACCATCTCCCTGCCCTGCCTCACTCAGGGCCACCTGAGGGACACAACCAAAAGGGAAAGCCCGGGTGAGCATCGTGCTGCTGAGGAGAGTGCATCGGAGAAGAATTTGGATTCCCAGCAATACGCTTATCAGTTAAAATAAAACATGCAAGACATCACAGACTAGGGAAAATGTTGGGTGAAAGCAAAGGAATCCGAACGAGGCATTATTTTAATTTTCAAGGCCGCATGCAGAAGCTGAAGGGAAAATAGGCTGAAATATGGGGGAAGGAAAGAGAAGGGTTCAGTGATGAAGTGAAACAGAATTAGAACAGCTTTGAAGAGTGCTGAGAGGAGGAGTGGGAGAAAAAAAGCCCTTTATTTTGAGATACTTTATTGTCCTTATATTGAATCTGGTTGGAAAGAGTTTCATGTTTTAAAAGGTTATTGAGATGCTAGCAGGGGCACCCCCCCTTTGGACAAAGAGCACCTGTGCCCAAGAGAAAGGGTCACCCAGAAGGGCAAGCTGCTCAGGGAGGCAGTAAGGGCTATGAACTGAGGGAAGGGCTGCTTGGCTAGGTAAAAGAAGCTCTGAGGTATTTGCTGAAATAAACCCTTTTTCCATTCACAAGCACTGGGGTCAGGTTATCACCACCTTCACCTGCTCTGTCTCCTTTGCTGGAAAGGCTTTACAGGAGAGGAGACATGTGAAGACAAGGGCAGGACTGAATCCTGCTCTCAGTCAGAGCTGTTTGCTTGCAAAGGAGAGACAGTGAGGTGAGACTGGGTCCAGCGTGGGTTCATACAGGAGGAACTGGTGCCAGGATGCCCCTTAGCAGGGATGCTCCCAGGTCCAGGGGAAGCAGAAATCTTGAGCTGGTGCTTAATCTCCTCCCTGGGGCTGCCCCACAGAGTCTGTTTCAGAGCACTGCAGATGCATAGTCCTTGTTCAGAGTTTAGGCTCTGCATTTTATCAGTGCCCTGTTGACACAGCTCTGCAGGGAGTAGGCACCAATCAAGGTGTCATAGCATTTAAAAATTATTTTGAATGTAGTTACCAGCCCTTTTATGTATGAAGTTCTCATCATATTGAAGCCCAGGATTTATCCTCTATCTCTCTATTAATTAAATTAATCTCTAATTTCATGATATGTAACACAGGGTGAGTTTATTTTGTCTCCAGAACTCTCAGCATAAAGAAATCCTTGCTCGATTTTATAAATAGGAAAACTAAGGTTTAAAGGGAACATGCAACTTGTAAATTAAGCCTGGTAGACATTTGGGCTTCTGTGTGGAGAATAGGGAGAACTTGGGCATTTTGTTTGCTCTTTCTAAGAAATTGGGAGTGTGTCTTTTACAGTTTTTGTATTTGAAATGAGAAGCCTATGTAGGTCAGAGGAGAAGTTAAAGAAGATGTCTTGCATCAGAAGAATAGAAAATAAGCAAGGAAGCCTGGCTTTACCAGACTACTCCATGTCCTTCTAAAAGTTGTTTGACTTTTGAAATCAAAAAGGATTTTTCAAAGCTCACTCATTTCAGAAAAGCCTCATCTCCCTACATGGAGAATTAAGGTGCAAATGGTAATATAATATGCCCCAAGTATACCAGTATGTCATTAAAATGTTCTGAGAATACTGCCATTTCTTCCAAGAGGTGAAGACTATAAATGGCGGTGCATGATTTTTCCAGTGCTAAATTAATAAGCAGAGGAGAAGTCAACCAAACTCATTCTCTGTCTGCTACCTTCTATTTAACACGAAGAAGAGGGACAAAAAGTCCAGTTTTCATCAAACCCTTTGTATGTAACTTTTCAGTGATTTGCTAGGAGTCCCAAAACCTGCTGAAAATTGGACCTATTTTCTGAATTTCAACGCATAGCTTTAAATTCTGTATGGAAATGATGTTGAGTGAGCTCTCAAAGCCAAGCTCATGCACTCCTGGCTTTCTCTGAAACCTCTTCTCCATATGCAGACTGATTCCCACTCCTCTGTCTGCCTCCAGTTACTTTGCCCTCCTCTCACATGTTCTTATGCTGACGTTGGTTCCTTCTCCTCCTTTGCTGCTAGGTGGGCTCCTTCTTCATGATCAACCTGTGCCTGGTGGTCATCGCCACGCAGTTCTCGGAGACCAAGCAGCGGGAGCACCAGCTGATGCAGGAGCAAAGGGCCCGGTACCTCTCCTCCAGCACCGTTGCCAGCTACATGGAGCCGGGCGACTGCTACGAGGAGATCTTCCAGTACGTCTGCCACATCCTGCGCAAGGCCAAGCGCCGCAGCCTCGGGCTGTACCGCAGCGTGCAGAGCTGGCGCCACGGCCGCGTGCAGGAGCCCGGCGACGCCAAACCCGGCGCCAACAGGAAAAGCCGGAGGCGCTACAGTAAGGATTGCGTGGGTAAAGCTGGAAATGCCAGTGGTGGAAAGGTGACGGTAGCTGGGAGCGTCTCCACGTGCCAGCTTGCCGAAGGACCTGTGCCTGTAAAGCACAGAATTAGAATTAACGTTGGCCATTGAGCGTGGCACCATGGCCAGCACACCAGACCAGCAAGGTGGGGGTGACCGGCAAGAATGGGAATGAAACAGGGCTGGCCAGCAGGGAACATGGATAATCCAGATCTGAAATCCAGACACCATAAAGACACAGGCTTGTAAAGAGCTCCATGTCTGGTATAGCCAGGTGTTGATAGCAGTTTGGGAGAGAGAAGACTTAGGGGATATAACAAAGTAGGGCAAAGGATTGGACCTGGTGGCACAGCAGGTCTCCCAGAGCTCTCCTCCCAAAGCGAGTTGCTTCCAGACCTCAAGAGAGAGACAAAGAGAGTTGAATTGCAATAAGGTGTTGCCTGAACCTAAGGAGTGATGTTGAAGAAGTCTGGTTGATATGCAAGGACGATGGAGGCAATTTCTCTTGATGGCAGCACATGCTGTTGCGTAAAATTAGATGTGAGATATCATTTAAATTGGGTTCCTGGCTGGAAAAGTCACTGTAAAGATGGTTTTATAGAGTTAGTATTAACTGCCTGCTGATACCTTTCCTAAGTTATGCTCCCATTAACAAGCAAAAAGGCAGATTTTCCTTCAGCGTGTCTTGCATACTCAAACTTTCATTTTCTTTACTTGCTGGGAGAAAAGTTTCTGCAGGCTTCATGCACTGTGTTAATGAATTAGTTGCTTCATTTCCCCCAGTGTCCATTTGATCTTCCAGGCCAAAATAGAGGATCAAGAAACACAAATTTAGATTTCTCTGATCCATAGTACACACTGTCAGGAGGAAGTGTTCCTGTGTTACCTCTTCTCACTTCTTGAGATGCTTTGCTAATGTAGTTTCTCTAATTTAGAGAGTTCAGTTTGGCCTGGGAGTTCTCAGACCCCACTTGTAGCAGTTCAGGCCAAAAGCAGTTCTCATGACCACTTTTTCCCTCAGGTCCCACTTAACACAAGCTAGTGAGTCTCAAGCTATGATTTCTGCATGAGACAAAGCAGT
Source organism: Irena cyanogastra (assembly GCA_013397155.1). Lineage (NCBI taxonomy): Eukaryota > Metazoa > Chordata > Aves > Passeriformes > Irenidae > Irena > Irena cyanogastra. The sequence goes on along the minus strand of VWZV01013513.1, from coordinate 596,111 downwards.
TCTTTCTCTGATGGATGTGAACCCTGTTCAGCCTAATCACAGTCACTGAGCAGTACCGTGTGTTTTGGAGACACAGCTTGTCAGCATAGAGCCCCCAATGGCAACAGCTCCCATTGCTGCCCTTGAGATGACGTGCCAGTGTTTAATCATCCTCACAGCTAAAAAGCCCAGTTATCCTGTCTAAATACCCAGAAACCAAACAGGTGTCCACTTCGAATGTCTTTTTCATATCCTCCTTCTTTAAGCAGCACCATTTCTCTTTCCAGGGTTTTGCCAGCAGCACAACTCTCTTGGCTGCCCTCCTCAGGGCTTAATCCAGCCCGTCGCTGTGACAGCAACCTCTGATCCCACCAATTGCCCCCGATGCCACAGGGCAGAGCACGAAGCATCCAGAAGGCTCTCAGTCCTGGATAGCGCTGGCTCAGACCAGGAGGATGCAGGAGCCAGTGAAGGGGAGGGAGAGGGCAGCCAAGAGGACCAGGGTGCCTCAGCGCTGGAGAAGGAGGAGGAGCTGGAAGGAGGAGGACGGTTGAAACTCTGCAGTGACATGTGGCGAGAAGTGAGGGTCAAGCTTCGAGTGATTGTGGACAGCAAGTATTTCAACCGTGGGATCATGATTGCAATCCTGGTGAACACCATCAGCATGGGCATTGAGCACCACGAACAGGTAAAGCACCTCAGGGCACAAGGTGGGCAGCATGGACTGCTGACTCCTGCTGGGGGTTATGGCCTTGCTAAGCAGCTGATGCAGCTTGGTGGAGGCAGAGACTGAGCAATTTGGACCTCAGACTGCAGCACAGATGGTCCCAGCATGACTTTGGAGAAAGCTTCAGGATCTTGCAGGGTCTCTTACTTCCTTATACTTGTACTTAATTGCTTTCTCTCTCTCTCTGTGTATTTTCCTCTCACCTCTTTTCAATGCCTCTCTTTTCCTCCGCCCTGGTCATTCATCCCACTGTTTTTCTTTTTTGCCCTGTCTCCACATTCCGTCTGCTTCTCTCTCTGTTGTCCTCATCTCTTCCATCTTCCTCGTCTCCCTCAGTCGTTCCACTCTTCATTAACTTACTGAATCCTTAGTCTATGTGGTTAATTTAATGTGCCCTCTGGGGATGTCAGAGGCACTTCACCAGCATCTCAATTCAAATCCATCAGCTTGCTAGCCTTCCCAACTTAATTAAGAGATGTCTGAGCACATTCTATCTATACAAGAAGGCTAGGAAAGGCAAATCTCCAATCTCCAGTCATTTTGGGGGCTCAGGCTGCTTGAGCCTTCGCTTTGCCCTGAGAGTAAGAAGTGATAGATAGGTCAGACACAAACAGCTGGTGTGGGCACAGGCTTGGCTTTCACGCCAGTAGTTTGCAGGCAGCTCTGAGTCAGCCATACACTTTATGCCAATGACAGACTTGTGAGATGGAGAGGAGCTGTGTGCCCTTATTTTATAGCTAGGAGACAGTGTCTACACTGTGATGTGTAGTGCCAGCATCTGAGGGGGTTAAGCATGCCCATGACCTTGCATCTGCGTTGCTGGTTGGTAGCTCTGCTGCACTTTGCATTGAATAGTCCATGCTGTACATCCACATCTCAGATCTATGCTGCCAGTCTGAATGTGACCAAGATTCACTCCATGTGTCTGCCCAGATCACAAAATAAGAGATTGCTGCACTACTGAGATGCTGACTGTTATGAAGCTCTGGAGCCAAGGTGAAGTCTAATACTGAGCACAGTCTTAGGCAGCAAAGAGACAGGCAGTGAGCCCAGTTCAAGCAAGGCACTCAGATTTGTTCTGTGCTGTGTCAGGATGAAGATACCTTGAGACCCAGAGTATCTTAAATTCCCTGTTTGAGGCAACACAGTGTCTGAGCCGGTATTTGAAGCCTCAGATGTCTGGATCCCACCCACGTATCAAGCTTTAAACCAATTTTCAAAGCCCAGCTAGTTTCTGATACAAGGCTGTGACACCTTAATTTGATCGCAGAATTCAAAACTGCACTGGCTGCTTCAGTACCAGAAAAATACTGGCAGGAGCCCAGAAGAGAGGAGAATGAAGATGATGCTGGGGGGGTTGACTCATGGAAATAGATAAAAAAGAGCAAAGTATTTATCACGTAGCAGAGAGATGACTAAGGGCTGGAGCCCAGGACAATTTGAAAACTGCCCACTGGTATTTTAAAGATATGATCACTATGCAGGGAGAGCCATTGTTCATCCTGGTTTAATGGACACAGTGTGAATAATAGTTTGACAGAAGAATACCTGAGCTGGAGCTAGAGAATTCACTCTCATGTTCTGGCTATTGTATGTGCAGATTTAAGCCCTTCTAGGGCGTCTCTGCTGTGTTTGTACAGCCTGCAGCAGAGTAGGATCTGCCTCTGCAGCCTTGGGGGTTCTAGTAGCAGGTTCTTAATCATAGTCCTTAAAACTGTACTATCACTTTTTATCCATAAGTAGTTGGGAAAAGCTTATGACCCTGCATGCTGTTTCTGCCAGAAGAGCTGTCAGCCAAACTGATCATGACTGAAAAATGTGGTGCAGCCTGTTTATTCAAAATGTGTGCTGAATTCTGTTATCCTGGCACAAGAAGACTAAAACATATTCAGACCATACAATGAATTTTGGGTTCTTTTCAGTCAGCAGTTAAATCAGAAGCACACAAACATTTGTACCTCCCTTTGGTCTCCTTGAGTTTTTCTCAAACCGTGCCATCAGTACATCTTAAGCTGGTGCTTCACTGCCTACTTATTTCTCCTTTCTTTTTCTTTTCCCTGTTGTCTTTTCTCCCCAAAGCCCGCATTTTCACAGAACAAAAGCCAGCAAAGCCCCTCTGCCCACCAGGATCTGTGATTTGCAGGGTGACACCATCCTGTGACTGAAGAAGCTTCTGTTGCTTCAGCTACTTCATGATATGGATGTCCTCCCAGACCCAGAGCTATTGCCTGTGGAGACCTCTTGAGCCTTTCTTTTCTGGTACACGGGATACCACAAGCCCTGCCACTCTCTGGGGACATACCTGGCTGGGCAGCTCATGGCACGTGTGTCAGCAACTTGCCACTCTACTTTTTCATGGGCTATTCACCCAGCTGACCAAAGCACCCACAACCATCAGGTTAAAGGGTGAGGCACAAGTTTCAGGCTTATGAACACAGGAGCCCGAGAGACAGAGCACATGCATGAGTGTTGCCCGGTCTTGACCAACAGACAGAAAAACATTAATTTAAACTGTTTGTTTCAGTTCAGGGGTCTAATATTCAGGGTGGTTTTCTTCCAGGAGACTTAACCTCAACAACTCAAGTAACTTTACTCATATTCAAATCACATTGGACTTTGGCTTCGTTTAGCTTATTCATCCAGTCCTTCATCCTGTCCTGATTGTGTGGCCAAGGCAGTTTCCATCTGCATATATATTTCTTGTGAGAGAAATCAACTCATTTTAGGAGAAACTGCATTTCTGTGAGTCATTTTTAATCCATGATCTCATAAGAAGATACCATTTGTAAACAGCTACGTTTATTCAAATCCATTGGTGTGCAATATACCATGTAATATTCTCAGTATTAGGCCTTCAGATATTGCTGAGACATTGCATAAGCCAAGCCCCATCATTTCAAGCTTTGTCCTGCTTGAAATAGTTTTAGCAGTTCTTCAGATCTGCCTCTATTTGGAAATGTCTATTTTTAAAATCCAGTGTAGAAAATATTAGATTCTTGTGGCTGTCCAGAAGAATTCTTTTAAGAGGCTTACTTTTTTTTAATATTCACAGTGGATCTGGTGCTGCTGACTTTTCTCCCTTATTCAGCATGAGAATGAAAAGCTTGTCCTAGCTGAATCTCCCAGACTGCTTTTCTCATAATGTATTTCTTGAATGGCCTGTTGGACTCAAGCCTCTCTGCCATTAGCAGCCACTTTAGACAACTGCTGAATGGCTTGGTTTATCTTCTCCAGTGCCTACTTACAGTTTTCCTTCACACATCAGATCAGTGCTTTATGAGGTGTCTCTGTGTGGATTAGATGATGATCCCCTGCTTCCTAAGTAGACCCATCCTGTAGATCAGTACCTTCATATCCTTTAGCCTGTGTGATTTCACTTTATACCAGCAATTATTGCATTCACAAGTTCGTATTTTACAGTTATTGCTTCTGTTTTTGTTATCTGCTCCTTGTCAGAAACATTCAGCAAATGTCTAAGGCAGCTCATCATACTGGCTTTTAGTGAGGATGGAACAGTCTCCCTAGAGTGGTGGATGAAACCACACTACCTCAGCCTTGTAGAACCAGAGTATAACAATCATGTAATCCTGCACTGGATGTGGGGTGGTGATTAAAATGATGTAAAATTTCTATGTTCCACAGCTGATTTTTATGGCTCTTCTAATTATTGCCAAGTGACTTTGAAATTGTTAGTAAAAATAGACAGGCTCTTTATGGAAAATTTCTTTTTTGTGTTCTCATCACAGAGGCAGTGATGTGTAGGTTCAGTAGGGCTGGTCTGCATAGGTCACATTCAATTACTCTTCAGTTTCTAGAGAAACAAATTTACTCCTGGTTAGGAGAAACTTTTCCTGCGGGGGCTTCATGGTGATCTGCATCTTCTCAGCCTTTCCTATGATGCAGGAGTTTCTGTCTGCTGCCAGATAATCGACTAATTATATTTTCAGTCAAATCTGTCAAAAGAGCTCCAAAGTTAGTAAGAAATGGAAAGAGAGAAAAAAAGCTGAGCTGCTGCCCTCTATTGCCCCAGTTCCAGTTTCTGATCATGGGACAGGAGTGCTGAAGTAAATCTGAATCATATATTTTACTCTCAGTATTTGATCTACATTGTTAGAGACAGAGAACTTTATTCCACAAAGAAGTGAATTAGATAATTTCATGGAGTGGGAAAGAAATCCATATACAGGATAGATTAACCACTCTGGTTAAAACACTGACTCTGGACATGCCTTCCCCCTTGGGATCTCTGCTCCTTCAAGCCACTCTTCTCACCTCAATACTCAACTCCCATAATTATGTTCAAGTTTCACTTTTAGTGTGATGGGTAAATCAGTCTGTCCTGTCTTGGCACTGTGAACAGACTGCTTGTGGGGAGATTTCTGGTGTTCCTTTCTTTTTCTTGGACTAAATTAGCCTTGAGTTCAGTTCTTTCCTTGGGGATGTTTCAGTTTACAGTTTCTAGGTAAACCTGGGAGGAGGAAGGGTTTAGGTGCTGAATGCCTGCATGCTGTCTGTGGGAGCCTGGGGAGACCCCACAATTGCAGGGTGACACATCCACTGTGTTGGAGAGCCCATGTGTTGGTAGGAAGAAAAGCAGAGAACCAGTTTCCCCGTTTGCTTGTCCTCTTCATCAAGTTCACACTTCCCTGGCCAGAGAAGGGTCCCCTGAGTCCCAGACACCCGCCTGGTCCGTTGTCTCCCCCAGCCACACCGCTCTAGGAACAAGGACACCTCCACACAGGACACAGCCCCTGGTGAACTCCACCCTGCAGCCTTGGCCCCAGCTGGGCTCTCTGCACTTTGTCAAATCAGCTGTATCTCCAGAAATGGCTGCAGTGCTGGATCTGCCTTAGTGCCTCTCCATCTGGCTCCTCTTCATCACCTCTTTCTTTCCTGAGCTCATTTCTTTTGTGTTGCTCTTCCTTTCCCAGCATTTACTTCTTTGCTACACTATTTAAAACAACTCTTTCATTCTCTAGTTCTTGTGGGTGCTAGTGAGTTTAATTTTTTTCCAGCTTTTTTTTTAATTTCTCTTTTTCTGCTTTTATCTCTGCCCATCTCTTCTTTCTGTCTTTCTTTCTCTGCCCAGTCTTTCCTGTCCCTCTCTCTGGGAAGGATGCTCTGCTTGGGGCTTATTGATGGTCCATTAGAAACAGATTAACAGGTGAGGATTGACTGGAGAAACAGATGTCAAGGAGGGAAGGAGAGACAGAGGAACAGGTGACCTTTTCCACAAGCAAGATGCAAGCATGGTTTTTCAAACATCAGTTGCTCCCTACGAGAGCAGGAGAGAATATATGGAAAGCAGAGAGGAGGATAATCCACCATCATAACCTGTTGCTTTTTTGCATTGCTTATTTTCACTGACATAATGGTTTGATCAGACTGAAATTGGCATCTCAGTTTAACATGTAGACTTCATGTTCTCAGCAACTGTTGTTACTGCTGGGCCTTGGTGAAGTGATCTTCATCTCTCCCTTCCCACATGCACTTGCTCATTCCTTCTCTCTCTTCCCTTATCTTCACTCCTTTCTCCATCATTTTCAGGGTGGTTTTGCTATTCAGATGTAACTATGGATGGAAACTGATCCATCTCCACTTTTTTCATTTTAAAGACATGGACTATTTTAACAAAAAGCTGCAATGAGAAGTGCAAGAAATTAACCAAGGGCATAGGAAGCCAGAGATGTGAGGAGCAGTTTCCAGTTCATTTGTTCACCTGGAAGGATCTTGGCCCCTGGGGGCCTCAGAGCAGGGGTTAAAGCAGACCCCAGCTTCAGGCAGAGAGCCAGAACTGCATTCCTCCCTTATTTCCCTTTCCACCAGCTGTATGGGTGACAGGCACGGCCAATGCAAAGGCCACCCTTCAGCAAAAGAGCAGTTCTGCAGACCATGGGGAGAGACCATGACTTCCCTTCCTTGTGGGCACCAATATTGATTTAATGCTAAAAATATTGGCTCTGATCTATAGGGACTCACTTCTTTTGTTTCCGCAGTGCCAGGAATGTCTGTCTTCTCTTGTTCTCTGCAACAGGCATTTGCAGTTTTCTTGTTCCCATCCATTTTATGTGATGCTTGAAAGAGTGGTTTGGTGGCCAGGCACAGCTCAGACCAATGCAAAGGAAGATGCACCCTCTTTATTTTTCAACAGTCATCTTGTGTCATTCTTGGATTTTTCACCTTGTGCCCTTGCTTTTCTCCTCTTCCTGTCCGTTTTTCTGTATTCTTCACTCTGTCCTTCTCTCCCTGTTCCCTACAGGTAGGTTTTAGCAGTGTAACCTCCTTGCTGTTGTCTTGTCTAGTTTGATATTTTCTTGGGTAATTGCTGAGACCACTCTGAGCACAGAAGAATAAGACTTGTGGAGCAAGACCAGGAAACTAATGCATACAAAGGTTTGGTGGGGAAAGGGGGAGAGAAAAATGGGGAAGTGAAAAAATAGAGAGGAAAGGGGCAGATTGGTGCAGTGATGTTTAGAGGAAGATGGGAAACTGTTTTCCTGTCATTTAAATGTTTTCAAAATTTCAGAAAAAAAAAGGTGTCAGCTACCTGTGGAAACCTCAGAAGAAGAAATTCTTGAAGGAAGAAGTTGGCTGCAAATCAGTCAATTTTGCTTTCCTTCAAGAAGTACTCAAGTTCTTTGCCCATAAAGCATAAACAAAGCAGCCTTTAGCCAGAGGAACAGGATATGGGGTGGGATGTAGGAGATGGTTGGTCAGGCTTGGCTATATGAATGGCTGTGAAGCTCCTGATCTATTCTAGTAAAAAAAAAATGTTAGGGACATAATCTATGGTGAAGGTAGCAAATCTGCAAAGGAATTGGAGTGCAAGCATCGCTATCCAGCTTCACTCTAGTCTCACCCATGGAAATTTGCAACACCCTACAAACTCTGTTCCCTGGGAAGAGTAACATTTTATTTCCCATAATTTCAGAGCTCTTTCAGTTCTGACTCTCTGAATTTGCATTCTCTCTAGCCAGAGGAATTGACCAACATCTTGGAGATCAGCAATGTTGTCTTTACAAGCATGTTTGCCCTGGAGATGATCTTGAAACTTGCTGCTTTTGGTCTCTTCGATTACCTTCGCAACCCCTACAACATCTTTGACAGTATCATCGTCATCATCAGGTGACAAGGGCCTTGGGGATCAGCTGAAATACACATAGAAAAAGAGCCACAGAGCTTGCACACTTTTTCAAAAAGGATTTAACAGCTACACTGAGAGGACATGGGCTGATGCACAAGGTCAAGGATTGGGAGACCAAGATGTCTTTTCCCAATATTTGGTGTTGGTGCTATGCAAGCCACACAGCATTTCTGTCCCTCAGCTCTCTCCTCTGTAGAGTGGAGGCACTTGCAACTGCCTTGTTAAGTTCACAACAAATATTAGCTGTGAAATATTTTGAAAATGCACAAATTGAAGATACTATAAAGGTTTAAAGTGTGATAGAAGAACTTGTCTTGCTGGAATTTAATGCTGCAAGCCTTTCTTCATTCCTGCAACATGTACTGCCACGTTCATATTCTTAAGGCATGAATGCAGCTTTCAACATACAAGGTTAAACCTGTAGTTCTGCCTTGCTCAGAGAGATTTTCTCTCTCACCCCTTTGTATCGCCAATGCCAAGGTGAAGACTTATCATTGTTATTCCTTGTTTTCTTCTGTTTGTTCACTTGTCTTTTGTTTTGCCCCTCGTACTTCCCGTGCCTCTCTGGACCACAGCATCTGGGAGATCATTGGCCAGGCAGACGGGGGCCTCTCTGTGCTGAGGACATTCCGACTGCTCCGCGTGCTGAAGCTGGTGCGTTTCATGCCGGCGCTGCGCCGCCAGCTTGTGGTGCTGATGAAGACTATGGACAACGTAGCCACCTTCTGCATGCTCCTCATGCTTTTCATCTTCATATTCAGGTGAGCAGGCAGTGAGCTCACAGTGTTCTGGAGTGGCAGTATGTGGCTCATGGGGACAGCAGCTTCAGAGCATGACTGCATAACTCATCTTGCCCATTGCTCCAGGCCAAGGCAGCACTGACAAATATTTATTTTTTCATAAGGGCTGAACTTGCTCCTGCCTTAAATTGGATTCAGCAGCTGAGGATTTTGGCCTGGATGGGGCAGTGAAATACTGCCAGCAAATGCAGACATTGAGCGTAATGTCCCATTGCAGGATAGGCAAAGTCTCCTGCTAATGAGGAACAGTTCAGTCTGGAGGCTGATTCTGGCAGAAGAGCAGCAGGAAGCAACCAAGAAAGTTTGTCTGTGCATGCCATGATGCCCTGATAGCAAGATGAAGACATATGAGAGCAGAAAGGACAATAAAGAGGACAGATCTGACTGACAGGTTGGAGGGAATATTTGAGCTCTGAGTCAGCACAGATGGAAAGCAAATTTTTTGGTGACCTACAGGGTTGCAATATGTAGTTCCTTCTTCACAGATAGCTCCCAGTGTCTGACAGTGTTGTTGTACCCCTTGCTGCTGTGATGTTGCATTAGGTTTTCAGGAAAAGAGAATTACTCTGATGAGTTCATTGTGGTGGCAGAGATATTTATATTTGACATCATCTTGTTCCAAAGCATCCTGGGAATGCACATCTTTGGTTGCAAGTTCAGCCTCAGGACAGACACAGGAGATACAGTTCCTGACCGGAAGAATTTTGACTCCCTGCTGTGGGCCATCGTCACCGTCTTCCAGGTGAGCCCACTTTAGTCTCTATGGGTGGGCCAGGGAAAGTGAAAAGGATCAGGAGATGCTTTTTTGTCGCTGAGGAGAACTGCACAGACTCCTGATAGCACAGAAGGTTGTGGAGGAAGAACAATTGCATATTGGAACCAAACGACTGGTGACAGTGTGCAGAGGTCACTCTTGTTGTGACAGCTCCCAAGTTTAACACTCTCACCTCACTTCAAAAACCTAATGGTTGTTCTTGTTTCTTCTTGCTCAGCTAAGGTTTTTGGTGCAGTGCCACAGCTGACAGTGGATGTGTGTTAGTGGGCACGTTCAAAGGCCTGGTCTGGTCCTGATGTGTATTCTTCGGCTGTCTTTTTCTGGAAATACGCTTCATGTTCTTCCTTCATGTTTGTCTGACTTTGTTGTCCTCTCTGGCAGATCTTGACCCAGGAGGACTGGAATGTTGTACTCTATAATGGCATGGCCTCCACCTCGCCGTGGGCTTCTCTCTACTTTGTGGCTCTCATGACATTTGGCAATTATGTACTCTTCAATCTTCTGGTGGCCATTCTTGTGGAGGGATTCCAGGCTGAGGTGAGCTGCTACCAAGGCTTCATCAGGAGGACAAATAGAGGTGCTAAAGAGGGATCCTTTGTGACACTTTGAGGATACTGGAATGGAGGACTTACAAAGTATCACCCCTCTCTAATTTCACTCATTAAATAACCCTTGTTAGGGTAGTATTCAATTGAGCAAAAGAAATAAACCTAGTGTTAATCCTTGCAAGGAAAGAGGCTCTCTGGAAGGGGATTCACAATTTCTGTTCTGTGTAACACAACAGAACCTACCTTAGGGTGAGCCCTTTACCCATCCAAAACCAGCTGTGCAGTCTATCAGCCATCCCAAATCACAGAAAACTCTTTCCAGTGATCACACTGGATGACTGACTGCCAAGGACAATTTTGCAATTGTTCCAGAAATGAAAGACAAAAACAAATGGTCTTTTGTGTTTGAGTTTCCAACTTCTGAATTTGTGTGTTGCAGGGTGATGCCAACCGGTCATACTCAGATGAAGATCAGAGTTCTTCAAACATGGAGGAGTTTGATCAATTCCAAGAGGTCCAGGAAGGCTCAGGTGCCATAGCTCAAACAGTCTTATTTGCTTGTGTCCTAATGCTGTTTGGTGAGAAACCTAAAAGCAGATTCTGCAGAAAATTTACTCCCACTTCTGAGAACTTGCCAGTTTTTATTTTGAACTTTATGCCAGTTTGTGGTGTTATTTGTGGAAAAACTGACATGTTGGCATCCTGAAGAACGTGGTAGCTAAGTGGAACAGTTCTTGAATGACCTCCAGAACAGCAACTGGAAGTGAGAAGTGAGGCTGTCTCTGGTTATCTTCAGGGTCACTATTTCAGGAACACTGTATCCAAATCTGAAACTCACATTTGGAGGGGGGATGCCAAGATGGTAAAAAGGACTCAGGCAAATCTGGAAGCCTTGCCTCATAGTGAGAGACTAATGAAACTTAGAGAAATCAGGAAAGTTACTTGATCACTCTCTCTGTAGTTGTAGACCAGAAGGAGGGAGTTGTGGTGGTAGATAGCTCTTTAATTGAGCAGAAAAAAGCATAATGAGATTGTAAAGGTCGGAAACTCAAGCTAGACAAATTCAGGCTGAAAAAAAGCCGTATATTTTCAAGGAGACATAATTAACAGTGGGAACAACCTGAATACAAACCACCTGATAAGGTCTCTCTCCCTCAAAGACTGAAAGTCTTTCTACAAGAGGTATTCTACTTCAAACAGGTCTTGGTGGTAGGGAACAGCAAGAGTAGCTTGCTCTGCAATGGATGGTGAGCCAGGAGCTGAAGGGAACAGAGGGCCAGGCAGGAGGGCAGGGGCCACACTGCACAAGGTGAGCAGAGCAGGTCCACTGATGCTAGTAAGGGTCTGCCAATGGTTCAGTAATTACCAGGCAAGCCCACAGTGGTGAGAAAGGTCTAAGGTCAAGCCCAAGAAATCCAGTCAGCAAGACAAGATCAGGATCAGCACGGTGCAAGGACAGGCACAAGCATACTCACAGCACAGCTGTGACAAGCACCATGGGCACATTTTTGAGCATAAATGCAGCTCCCACAGCAGGGAGCAGTGGCTCCAGTTTTTGGCTCACAGTTTTTTCCTGCAACTTAGCTCTTTTCAAAGCAGCCCTATCCTGGGTTACGTGGCTACACCATATCAGAGCTAATGGTGAATGCAGGCAGTCAAACTCCTGAGATGGCAGAGGAGGAAGAGGTTACAGAGGTGTTAGTGGACTCATGGCTGTCTGTCATGCAGACGCAAATAGGTGACCTTCATTATGCAGTAAGTCAAACAAAAATGATTGCTCCAGTCCTTTCAGGCATTAAAATTCAATACCCTGTCCTTCTCATGCATCTCAAAAAATGCTGATGGTTATCTACAGGACTTAAGATTTCCCTCAAAAGTGTCCTGGATCTTAAAGGTCAAGGATCAGTCATTTGAAGAAGGGCAGTGTAGTAGGATAGACTTGGATGCAGTTTTTGTATGCAGTATGATTGCAGGAATTTTAAGGTGACCTCAGTACATGGATGGCTGTGGCTATCACTACATCTTAGTCTCTTGCCCAGTGTTTCAGCCTAACTGCTTTAAGTAGCCAATCTGACAGCTGGTGGAATTTGTTCAGACCTGAAGATGCTGGTGTCTCTCCTGGCATGCAGAAGCATGCTCTTGTCCCCCTGTTCACCTTCATGCTCTGCCTGTCAGTCTGAGGCTGCTCGGCCACCACTCTGCTCGTCTGTCTGCCTCCAAGGAGAGATGTGGTTGGTTTTGGAAGCTGAGGAAATGACTTTAAAGCCTTCCCAGCTTGCACTGCCTTTGTCACCACACCCTAAATCAGAGAAATTTATATTGATTTATGCTAAAGGGCTAACAATCTGTTAGCTGCTGTTAACATGCTAAACTGCTTAGGCATCAAAACAGTCACTGGATAGTGAGTAACCCACCTTCTTCTTTCCTCGTTCTTCTTTCTGCATCTTTCCACTTAGATCCCAAGCTCTGTGCAATTCCTGTGACACCTAATGGGCACCTGGACCCATCCTTGCCCTCTTCCAACCCACCAATGGCTTCTGGGGGGGTCACCAACTCTTCACGCAACTCACTGCAACTTGACCAGATCCGTGTTGCTGTTGGCTCCCGGAAGAGCAGTGTGATGTCCCTGGGGAGAATGACTTATGACCAGCGGTCCTTGGTGAGTGAGGCAGTATAAATGTGTGCCATGCCCTTCTTTTGAAGGCCAAGCCCTTTGTTGGCTTTCTGCCATCATCTGGGAATTTCTGGGAAGGATTGCCCTGCTGCTGTGGGCTTCTAACACAACTGCAGTGCCTGTCTGTAGAATACAGATCAAGTCACATTATTTTTCTAAATTTCCAGATTTTCGAAGTCTATTTCCAAGTTAGTTATCTATATTTCTTTGAGTGTGGGAGAAGGAGAACACCAAGAAGACAGTCTCCCTCTTGCACTGGAACATGTTTTTCCTCCTTTCCTTTTCCTCATTTTCCTAGAGTAAAGGACTCAAAATGATGCCTTGAGTTAAGAGGTGATGCCAGAGCCACCAAGTCCCATTACAGATGAGATTGTATCAGAGCTTTTGTAACAGTGGAAATCTTGTGTTTGAGCTCCCCATAGCACTTCCCCAAGCATGCAGGTTGTCTAACCAGTGCATCTCAGACATGTCCACCTTGTAACATCAACTTCTGCGCTTTCTACGCACTGGCATACACAGCTGTGAGGAGTGCCTTGGTGCTTAAAGGGTTCATGCCTCTGTTATTTCCAAACAGGGAGTGCTAGCAGCCATGTGATATGTGATACCTTGCTGATGTGGTTGGACTAGACTGTAACCAACAAGCCTGTTTCTCTCATTTCTCCCTTTTACTAAGACTGGACTCAAAGATGGTGTGTCAGATGATCCATCACACTGTACCTTGTGTTATCCTTAACCCCAGCACAGTGTAAAAAGCTGCCAGTCAGATTTTTGGAGAGCTTTACTCTTGCTCTGTGCTGGTGTGAATAACAGTATCAGGCACCTGGCCTTAGGCTTTATTACTTACCTTCCCTGAAAGTGCTTTGCACACAGATGGTGCTATAAAGTAATCACAGTCAACACCATCGCTAACTCATTATCAATTTATCGTCAGATTTACCGAGATTGCTGCTGAATTCCCACCATGCACCTTGCTCAGTGTTTGATAAATGGCAGCCTTCTGGCTTAGGGGCTCAGGGAGAAGTCTGTGATCTGAGAGAGGATCACGTGCTCCCTCCTTGTGCCCAGTCACTGAGTGCCCATCCCACTCTCTTACAGTCCAGCTCCCGCAGTTCCCACTACGGTGCCTGGAGCCGCAGCGGAGCCTGGGGAAGCCGTCGCTCCAGCTGGAACAGCCTGGCCCGGGGACACAGCCTGAAACACAAACCTCCCTCAGCTGAGCATGAGTCCCTCCTGTCTGGGGAAACACACAAGGCATCAGGCGGGGAGCCGGATGGGGCAGGAAGGGTGTTTCATCACCGCCGGACACTCTCTCTGGATAACAAAGGCTCCTGTGACCTGCTGGAGTTGGCCTCAGTCCCTGCTGGCCACAGAGTGACCCATAGGCTGGGAGCACCGCCTGGGGCTAGTGAGCATCAGGACTGCAATGGCAAAATGCCCAGTATTGTCAAGGAGATCTTCCCAAAGATGAACAACCACAAAGAACGGGGAGAGGATGATGAAGAAATAGATTATGTGAGTACTTGGTGGAGGAGCCTGCGGTTCCATCACAGTGCTCTGGGAAACCCCAAATCCATCCTCAAATTTCAGTCTTCTTGCGTGTGGATGGGAAAGCTTGCAAAGGTGCTTTAGGAAAGCTGGAGGACAGCACTGAATGCAGATAGGACCTTCTAGGCACAGACAAGCTCGCACCACATTGTCAGGCTGCCTGCAAGGTAGGTGGATGGTGGAAGGAAGGCAGATGTGCGACATGCACATGGCCATTCAGGGACTCTTATTTCAGAGCAGTGCAGCCAGTGATTTCTACAAGATAGGAGAGGTCAGGCTGTGCAAGAGTGAGAGTTTTGCATGGGGAACATCAGCAGACCATAGCAGGAAGCACAGGCACCACAGGCAAGACAAGTGGGTTTTGTGGTTTGTGCCAGGGACAGCAATCTGTGAGCAGATCAGAGGGTGGAGTGAGGGTCAGTAGAAATTTGAACAGATATAAATGTCTGAATGAAATTCTCAGCCCAAGTGCCAAGAGAAAGCCTTCCTGTCCTGGCTTCTCATTTAGCTGAGGTAGGGAGGAAACATTGCCCTCGTGTAACACAGTCCCTCCAACACCTCTAAGAAGGCATCATGAGACAGCATCCTACTCTAGAAGGGACACCAGCAGTTTTATTTTTCATGACTGGGGGAGGAAACCAGATGCCAAGAGGCAAACAACCCCTGGCAAAGCAGCTTCTACCTTCTTTTCCATTACTTGTTGCCTTTGAGTTGATTTTCTCAATTGAGAGATTAAAGAAAAGTAGGTAGTGGTGCATTTGAGTCAGATGCGAAAGGAAGAATGTCTCTCTCAGGCAAGTGGGAAGGTGACCAGTGGCAATTGTTTCTGCTGCATCCCTACAGAGCCTGTGCTTTCGCATCCGGAAGATGATGGAAGTCTATAAGCCAGACTGGTGCGAGTTACGGGAAGATTGGTCCATATATCTCTTCTCTCCACAGAACAGGTTTGTGCAGTTTTTGCCATGAAAGGGTTGAGAAGATGGGGCAGATTCTGTTGCTCTGCTGGCCGTGTCCCCTGATGTTAGGTGGCGACTTTAAACTTACCTGAGAATGTGAACTTTCTCCTCTGTTGTCCCTTCTACAGCCAAACGACATTTCTTTTCCTAGATTCTGTCAATGGAAGGAAAGTTGAGCATCCTAAATAGCTAATGTGATCTTCTCTCCCTTTGGAGCATCCCATTTTTATTTTCTGTAATCATAAATATTTATAACAAAGCAAGGCAAGGAATACTAATGTTAACACAAAGAGGATAAAGTATGTATTATTGATAACTCCATAATGCTGATATTTTCTCTCCTGGTACCAGAATAGCATCTTCATTTAACTTACAGTACCAGTACCAACTTACCAGCAATTATGTCACACCTTTTAGGGTAAAGTTAGAACTCTTCTTTCCTAAAAAACAAAATTTGGGTTGAATTCTTCCTGTTAAAGAGATCTCACCAGGAGAAAATGTCCATGTAACCCAGCTAACAGTATACTCACCCATGCATATGGCCCCTTGAAAAGAAAGGGCTTTCATTATAGGTCACAAGGGAGGGCTTTTTGCTCTGTGTGACACTTATGTTAATGTACACAGTGTCTTTCAGAAGTATGGTTCCCCACGACTGCCAACCTACCTGCCTCTCCTGAGCTTTCAGCATGTGGCCTTGTTGCTGTGGGGTGGTACAAAATGTGGGTTTGGGGGGAAAACTAGAATTCAGCCTCTTTACAAGGCAAGAGAGGAGCACAGGTGGTTAGGAAACCACTCTGGCACTGGAGAAATCAATGGAGGTTCAGCACATTGCTCTGCTCCAGGCTCCCTGCGTGACCATGTACCACCCTGGGCTATTGCCATTTCAAGGGACATCAGTATCAGAGATAGGAAAGCTGCTACATCAGAGCCCACTTTTGGCCAGAACGCTTAATTCTGTGTCCTCTTTGCCCAAGGCTCAGGTGCCTACTGGAACTCTCTTGCAGGTTTCGCCTTCTCTGCCAAACCATCATTGCTCACAAGCTCTTTGACCACATAGTGCTGGCCTTCATCTTCCTGAACTGCATCACCATTGCTCTGGAAAGACCCCAGATTGAACACAGAAGCACGGTGAGAACCGTTACCTGTCACCCACTTTTTGGCACAACCTCTAACAGTGGTTCCTGAGTGTTCCTGGTACTGGTATGATCTCTGGAAGAACTTCGGCATTAAACACCAGCTCCGGCTCATCTTTTCAAATATCTAAATATTAGAATTGACATGAATATATGTTTCCCCTGCAGGCTCTTATAACGGGGCAACCCACTTTGTAACACAGAAAGCCTAGTTCCTTCTGTCTTGGAAAGTAAGAGTTTCCTCCAGGAACCTGCATATAAGGGATGAGTGGCAAAAGAGACAGAGACTGGGAACTGAAAGATAGAAGTAACTTCTGTGCTGTAGGAATGGCACATCATCATTCATGTATGCTACTCTTGAGCTATCTTGGAGGTGGCTCAAGCTGGCAAGTGAAATTACTTTTTCTGCTTGTCTGCCTTAGCTGACTCCCAGACTTCGCTGCACTTGGACACAATCAGTGTTCTGTGCTCAGCAGCTCTTTGGGAAGGAGTCACAAGTCAGTGCAGCAGGTTAGGCCTGAGCAGCACTGACAGAAAAGGGCAGAGGCTGCCTTGAAACCAGATCTGCAGGATGCAAAAAAATCCCATCCACTATGCTCTGACAGAGCTGCGTAGGATCCTGTCCCAGCCAAGCTATATGAGCTGGAAGCTGCCTAGCACTGACCTCTGCCAAGGGCATCTCCCTTATTTCATCAACTTTCAGACCCTTCACAGGAATGCAAAAATATCAAGATCATCAGAGGGGACTGTCAGAGTAACAAGAAGTAGTCAAAATACATTTAAGGTCTTTCTCTGTTTTGTTTTTTTTTGTGTGTGTGTTTCTTTATTCTTTTCTAGGAAAGAATCTTTCTCACTGTGTCCAACTACATTTTCACAGCAATCTTTGTAGCTGAGATGACACTGAAGGTAAGTTACTGGAGAAGAACAGCTCAGAGCATTTTTCCAGTGTCAAACACTGTTCATGTTTGCTCAGCACCCTTTAGAAATCTGTCCATCTTTTCTTCCCTCTACCTTTATAAAGGCAGATACTGCCTAGGGTTCAGTCCTGTCTTGTTAGGCATAGAGGAGATGTTTATCATAGGCATTAGATCCAGTTGGATCTTAGTATTCCCAAAGGATAGCTGGCATTCAAGTATGGATTTTGTAATGATGTCAAATGTCCATTCCCATTCTCCTGGAGCAAGAATAGGGGACATTACAACAGTATTAATTACGTGCTCAAAGTTGAGATTATTATTCAATAGATGTCAAAGTACTTTGCAACAATCAGAAAACCTTGTTATTCCCTTCTCATGTTTGGGAAAAGGTCCTAAAACTGTGTGCTGGAAGTTAAACCCCTACAATTCATATCTGAATTTTGATTTGCAGGATGTTAATATCTCCCCATGGCCACCAATTTCTATAGAACCCACTGTTTTTGAGAACTGACAAACAAATTACCCCTTTAAGAGCCCAAGTATGGATTTGATGCCTGACTTTACCTCCCAGGTCATCTCTGAACTGGGAGACTTTCCCCAAGTCTCTGGTGTGCCAGGGAAAGGTTTCCCGTGTGTCTCCTACAGTATCACATTAGTCAGGGATGCAGGAAGAAAAGGTGTTTTCCTTCACCGACATCCAGGTGAAAGGAAAAAATTATGAGATGACACTTCAGTGTCATGAGGAGTTGATAACTATTCCCCCTCCTCCCATTCTCTCCACAGTTGCCCTCTACCAGGTAACATAGGAGCCATTTCACCCCCTCTTCTCTCCCCTCTCTTCCAGGTGGTCTCTCTAGGCCTGTATTTTGGGGACCAGGCTTATCTCCGCAGCAGTTGGAACATCTTGGATGGCTTCTTGGTCTTCGTGTCTCTCATTGACATTGTGGTCTCAGTGGCCTCTGCTGGTGGTGCCAAAATCCTGGGCGTGCTGCGAGTGCTCCGGCTGCTGCGCACCCTACGTCCCCTCCGGTCAGAACCCCACCGAGCCCTGCTTGGCCCCCTCTTCCCGCTGGCTATCCCCAGGAGGGTCAGATCCAGCTGTGCCAGGCAAAGTGTGATCTTTAACAAGCAATAAGCCACAAGAAGGTCCCCCTTAGCCATATGGGTCTGATGCTAGAGGTACCTCATCAAAGAACAAGTCCATGGGAGAGAAAAGGCTTTTTGATCACAGGGGAGGGCTCTCCACTGAGGGGTCACTGCACATGGGGACCAGAGACTGCTGCTGCTGAAAATGCTTAGCTTAGGCCAAATGTCCCTGCCCTGTCCCTCTGTCACCCTTCCCCTTCTTTCCTTTCCAGAGTCATCAGTCGAGCCCCTGGTCTGAAGCTGGTGGTGGAGACACTCATTTCTTCCCTCAAGCCCATAGGAAACATTGTCCTCATCTGCTGTGCTTTCTTCATCATCTTTGGCATCCTGGGTGTGCAGGTAGGTTGTTACTGTCCATCAAAGAGCCCTTGAGCCCCCGCCCCCATGGCCACAGGCACCTGTACCCCCAGGTCCTATAACAGATGCAGGGAGCCAAGCAGAGCAGGAGAGACAGGGAAGCCAGTGAATTTTATGTGTTTGCCTTCTTCTACAAGTAATCTCCATAATGGCACAGCCTTTGTCAAGCACAGACAGGTGCTCAGCAGCTGCAGGCATTACTGGACATGAGAGACAGGAGTTAATGCTGACACCTGGCAGCAGCTGGGTCAGGATTTGGGTCGGTGGCACAGCGAGAGCCCAGGGCTGACACAGCACAGGGCTCACTGGACCCATGCATGTCACCCCACGAGGGCAAGCAGCTTAGTGCCTGCTCGCATGAACCCTGCTCTCAGTCAGCTCTCTTTCTCCCCCTCATTCTGAGCCCTAAATCCACCCACAAACTTCTTTAATTTTTTTATTTAATCCTCTTTATTTTTGGCTGTTGCATTGCAGAGGAGCAAGGGTGTGGGCGTTACTTCCATCTCAGGGAATGTGCTATACTTAGTTTGCTCTGATGCATCTGTACAAATGCACAATCCAGTACCTTCCATATGGGGAAAAGAGCCCTGGGCAGAAGAGCCACAGCAGTGCAGCTTTGTGAAAAACTATATGTGAGAAGAAGAGGATGTTTTTTTCTGGTTATTTACCCTCAGATGAGATCTTCTTTACCCGTCAGCACTCTCAGTAACTGGGAAGAAGGGAGTGAAGATTACTCTAGGGGACTGAGTAGAAGATTTTTTTTCCCTTTGTACCCAGAAAGGCTTCCTTAAGGGCTGTCAGATGGTGGGCTTACAGTCACTGCTGGCCTGGAGCAATGGAGGAGGCTGAAAAGCCAAATGTGAGCTTACAAGGGTGGTCCTGGCTCCTTTGCAATGGTCAAGCCTGTGCTGTACATTGGTGGTGTCCCTGTCACGCTCTAGGAGCCTTGCAGTCTTGCAGGCCACGCAGCATCTTGGCAGCTTCTGTTCATCCCAGGGAGCATGGGGAACCCTGTGGGAAAGGGGCTGATGGGGTCACTCCCCTCCTGCAGCTTTTCAAGGGCAAGTTCTACCACTGCCTGGGGGTCGACATCAGGAACATCACCAACCGGTCTGACTGCATGGCAGCCAACTACAAATGGGTGCACCACAAGTATAACTTCGACAACCTGGGACAGGTGAGTTTGCCCACACCCCTCCCTCTGATGGGAACCCAACATAGGGTTTGTCTCCGCCCCAGGGAACAGAGACAGTGCCTAGAAAGCCAATGCCTGGGCCAGAAGGAGCAGTTGTTTGGCATGTGTGTCCATGCAGAAGCTGTGTCACTAGTGGGTTGGTGTCAGAATGACACAGGATGAGTGGAAAAGAAAAGTGGTGGCAGCAGAGAGTTTAATTTTCTCTTTTCTCCTGCCACAAAGACAATGTTCTTCACAACCTCTCTCCTCTGGGGAGGTCTGGCTGCACATGGCTCCCTGTCACCCCATCCCTGTCCTTCATGGGGGAAGGAGCAGGTTTTGATGTGTGCAGAGACATGGGAAGAGTATTTCAGTGCTGTGTGTGTTAGAGCATAAACCCAAATATTTTTTTTTTCTGCCTGCCAGATGCACCTGCTTCACATCAGCTTTGCTTTATATGTTGCAGGCTCTGATGTCCCTCTTTGTTCTGGCTTCCAAGGATGGCTGGGTCAATATTATGTACAATGGACTCGATGCTGTGGCTGTTGACCAGCAGGTACATGGACTTTCTTGTGAAAGGACCTTTTCACTTTCCTTGTGCTCCTTAGGCAGAAGCATCCTTTAACATCCTGCTTCAGATACCTCCCTCAAACCAAGAGTCCCTTCCAGGCCCCTTCTGAATCCTTTGCTCACCAATTTGCAAGGGGTCTTGTCTAGTCCATGCAGGAAGGTGTAGCTGTGGCTATGCTGTGGTTGTCTGTGGTAGGGTCAGTGGGCCTTTATCTATTTGTAATGAAGGAGCAATAATACCATGTGTCCTTCTGGGCATGCTGGCTCCCTCCTGGCCCACACATGGTTATTTCGATACCTTGTTAAGCAGGATCTGTTGGGCTGCCACCCACTGCATCCCTATTCCTCTATTGCTAAGACAATGACTGCCTCTGTTCTCCTCCCACTCCAGCCAGTGACCAACAACAACCCCTGGATGCTACTCTACTTCATCTCCTTCCTCCTCATCGTCAGCTTCTTTGTGCTCAACATGTTCGTGGGGGTGGTGGTGGAGAACTTCCACAAGTGCCGGCAGCACCAGGAAGCTGAGGAGGCGCGCCGGCGGGAGGAGAAGCGCCTGCGACGCTTGGAGAAGAAGCGAAGGAGTAAGGCACAGCCTAAGTGTTTGGTTGGTTCGTAGGCCAAGGTTTTTTGAGAAAAACCTTTTCCTCTTATTTTTCTTTCCCAATGGGCTAGTTTCCAAAATCCATCGCTCGTGGCCATGCTCTCAGCCTTCCTCCCTGCACCACTGCTGTGTCACCACACACCTCACTGGGGCAGTCTGGGGAAGAGGGGTGGCTGAGGAGGTCTGCTGAGACTCCAGGGAAGGCACTGGGGGGAAGGGCTTTAACACCCTGCTCCTCAGGAGATAATGTACCAAAAACACCCCTGTGCACATGCTAACAGGCAGTTGGCATGGGGTGTGCACACATTGATAAGCTTCCTGTGCCTGGGGTAGAGTCCCACCTGGGCTTCCTGCAGCTCAGCTGGTGGTTGAAGAAGAACCTGGACAGACCATTCTTTGTGTTTAAACTCAAATCTAAAGAAGAGGGAAAAAAAAAAAGAGGAAGATCCCTGTGTTTTGTGTCCCAGTGACCCCAGTGTTGTAGTGTCACTCCTTGGGATCCCAAACCCTCTGTGGTGAAGGAAACCTTCTATTCCTGGTGTTTCTGTCCTGTTTTGTGTAACCTTTAGATAAAAATTGCTAAAGCATATTTGCCCCTGGAAATCATCCCTACTACCCAGACTTCCATTCACAGCCTATGGGCATGCTTTCGTTTCCTCTGCTCCAGTTTTCCCCTTCTCTCCTATAACACCACAGGGCTTCTCCTTGAACCATCTGCTCCCTTTTATCAAAAGTGATCTTAATTTGTCAAGACATGAAATGCTGATTTAGCACCATTCCCACAAACACAGTCTAACCGAATTTCTTTCTAGTATTCTGTTATTTGTCTTTTTTCCTACATATTTTTCCTCATTTCTTCTTTCCTTTTTTAATTTTTTTTTTATTTTTCCCCTCCTCCATATTGTCCTTTACCTAGTCTTTTCTGGTTTTTCTCTCTCCCAGCTACATTCCATTTTCTTTCAATATCTATCACCAATCCTACACCTTCTCCCTCCTCAGTATTTCTTACCCATTTCTCTCTTTCTTCTAATTTCCTCCTGACTCTGCCCATGTCCCTCTTTCCACTGAAGAGGCGCAGCGTTTGCCGTACTATGCTACCTACTGCCACATACGCCTCCTTATTCATTCGGTCTGCACCAGCCACTATCTGGACATCTTCATCACTTTCATCATCTGCCTCAACGTGGTCACTATGTCCTTGGAGCACTACAACCAACCTGTGGTGAGTGACATTGTGGAGATAAGTCCTGCCTCCAGACACTGTCATTTTGGTACAGCTCTCTGGTGACCGCTGCCCACCAGCATAAGTATTTTTAATGGGTGCCTCTAAAAACTACTGTTAAAGTTTTGTAGGAATTAGTTTTGTAGGAGGCAAATTTGTGTGAAGATTTTCATGTGTATCCAGAAACGTAGTTCCTACTCAAGACACCTGTTATCCATTAAAATGAATAGAGAGAAGGTATCTGAGCAAGAGTCAAGCCCCTAGAAAGTATGGTGCAATTAAGTCTCTGTGCTTTATATTAGTAAGTGGATATGTGGGTCACCCAAATTTAGCTGCCTGCTCTGCTTTTTATGTTCCCCTGGATCCTAATAGGAGTGGTAGAAGCAGCAGTGTCCTGGGAGCTTCAGGCTTTGCATCAGATTTCCAAATGACAGCCTAATTCCCCTGCCACGTGGCCTCAGCTGAGAGAACCAAAGTGCTGGTTGTATGTCATGAGATGGGCCATCTTTATCAAGCCACCTTTTCTTCATAAGAGAACGTCAGGGCCAGAGTGCTGAGCAGAGCCTCTCTCAACTGCAGGGTGTGATTCCAAATACAGCTCCTTGGAGGTCAAATAAGTTTTATACTTTGCTTGGGTACATACCAGGTACCTCTCAGTGTTCCTGGCAAAGCTGCAGATGCCTTTGGTAGGAAAAATGTATACTGAACATATCAAAGGGGCCTTCTGCCTCCATATGTAGACAAAGCATTCATCATGACATTTGCCCAGTGACATTTCAGTTTTCTCTTCAGAAGACCCTTGGTTTAGGTGACAGCTCTGGTGTCTGAACAGATTGTCTGAGGTAACTTAGGCTTTGATCAGGAGCTGAATCTGTTCTCATTCAAATCTGTTGCTGGGCTCCTCTGTTCCTGCCCACCTTGCCCAACTGCCCAGCTTTCGTCTTGCCCTAGATGGTGCCCAGCTTTATATTTCAGGAACTCTCAACCTTTATCTGTTGGCATCCTCACATCAGATCTTTGTTCTTCAACAAGTCACTCCTCTTCCTTACTCTTCAGCTCCTTTCCCTGGAAAACAGCTCCAGCCAAGCCAGCCTGCTGTGAGGCTCTGTTAAACAATCTTCTCAAAGCACTTCAAACCCTTCCAGAACAAAATGCCACCAAAAGCTGCCCACTGCCACCAGAATACCGATTCTTGGTGGTCTTGAAGGGGCAGCAAATAAAAGAGCCAGAAACCAAACAGCTCAGAGATGTGATGTGCTGGCACCAGACCAAGGCACAGCAGGGTTTCCTCCAGTCAGAGATGACATGAATCCACAACCAGAGTAACCTCTGTGCTTCACTCCTGGTTATGCCAGTGCCATTAACAAGGTGTCATTCACATGGCATAGGCTACTGGCAGAAGAAAAGCCTGATGGCATTTTGTGGATTCACTTGCAATAGCCTCCTCCTCCAGATTACGCTAAACAGTACAGAAGAAAGGAGCAGTAACTGATCCTGAGGAGAACATGGGCAGAGGGGCTGGCTGGTGGTTGCCCTTAGTAGGCGACCTCCACATTCAAGTAGGTAGGAAGCGTGGGGCAGCTTCCCCACCCCACAATGAATACCTGGGACAGCTTCCATACCCCAGGATGAGTTCCTGTCACTTAGGAGAGTCCCTGCACAGGGGGTTTATGTGTTTGATGTTGCTTTTGCCTCAATTCTTTTCCCTCTCTTTCTCTGGTAGTCCCTGGAGACTGCCCTCAAGTACTGCAACTACCTGTTCACCACTGTCTTTGTGTTTGAGGCTGTCCTCAAGCTGGTGGCATTTGGTCTGCGACGATTCTTCAAAGACAGGTGAGCAGAGGATTGTCAGCTGTGGCTGTGGGACAGCTGGGTTTGGGGCAGAGGTTTGGGGATGGTGTCCTATCTAGACCGTGAAGTGGTGGCAGAGTGCTCCGACTGCCTCCCAGTCCTGCAACGCATGGACCTAACCTCTTCCTCTACAAGCTGCAGTGCCTAGGAAATAGCAAGAGTTGTCCAAAAATTGTCTCTTGGTTGCAGTCTGATGGTTAGGCTAGAAAGCAAAGGAGATGAGGTTAGAGAGAGACATTTTTTTCCTGCCCTTGAGGCAAACTGTGAGCATGCTAAAGCAAAACATATATAGCAAAGTTGATTCAAGGTAGTAAGGCCGTAAAAAGCTGAGCCCATTAGTCAAAGCATAGCGCCATAGTAACACAGCTCCATGCTCTCAAATCAGGCTGGCTTGCCTCTGGCTGCTCAGGGTATGTGCAAAGTGAATTTCTGTTTCTCTGGAAAAGCCCATATAGGCTGACTCAGAGTGGGCCTTGAATTCACACATAAGGAAATGTTCAGGATGAAGTGGAGACAAGTACCTTTCTTTCTCAGGAAAATGGAAAACTCTATCTTCCTTTATTCTCTTCAATTTTTCTTCTAAAGGTGGAACCAGCTAGATCTGGCCATTGTGCTGCTGTCTGTCATGGGCATCACGTTGGAAGAGATTGAAATCAACGCTGCTCTCCCAATTAACCCCACTATCATCCGGATCATGAGGGTGCTGCGTATTGCCAGGGGTGAGAGAGACACTGCCCAGAGCAGGGGTGTATGTGGCCACAGAGTGCAACTTGGTGCCATGACTCATGGAGCAGTGGCGGTAAAGTTGTGAGCTTACCCTGTCCCCAGCCCTCAAGGAGCCTCTGGGATGTCCTTCATCACATCCCAGCAGGGATTCTAGGATCTAGGACAGCCTAGAAGCTCAGGCTTTCTGGTTCCCTGGGAGGTGAAGCACTGGGAGGGTAGGCAGATCATGTGATAGCTGCACTTTCTCTGTTACTCATTTTTGGGGCACCTATAGTAGTGGTGTGGGGAGCAGAGGCCACCAAGCAGGTTGAAATTTGCCAGGTAAGGTGGTGGCCAAGGTGGGCCAAGATGGCATAACAGTGATGGCTGAAGGGAGAGAAAGTGGTGGAAGGAAAAATCAAAGCAGAAGGACAGCAGAAGGATACACATTCCTGGGAAGAAGCACATGGCTACAGTGTCTGGGTGAAGCAGAAGCAGCCCAATAGACACGGGTGGCAGAAACAAAATATTTAGTAAAAAGGATATGAAGTTGAGGAGAAGGAGCAACTGTTTTGTAACATCAAAAGTAAGAAGAGGAATGAGGGGAAAATCCAGTTTTTCTAGGGCAAGGAGAGATAGGACATCTGTCTTGTGCTACTGTTATTAGTAAGTCACACAAAGGGCTGAGCTCAGTCTGACTGACAGCTCTCTTGTGCTTGTTGTGGCAGTCCTGAAGCTACTGAAGATGGCCACAGGAATGCGAGCGCTGCTGGATACAGTTGTTCAAGCCCTGCCACAGGTAAAACACCTTCCCAAAAGACTCTCCTCTTCTGTTCCTTTTTCCAATGGATTGATTCTTGTGGGGTCTCAGAGGTGGTGTCTACTGTGGTGTGCAGGCAACTGCCTGAAGGTCATGTGCAAGTTCTCATGTCATTCATGGGGTTACAGCTCACCTCGCATCTCTCCTCTCCAGCATGTGAAAGAAATGAGGCTTGACCCCTGGATAAGAGTAGGTTTCTTCCCATCATGTCTAGCTAGCATCTAACTGTTTGCAACTAGTCATTGGCTCCTTCCCCCCCCCTCCATAAGAAGGGAAGAGTGATTGGAAGCCATTTCAGGAGGAAAGGACATCTTCCCATCACTGCAGCTCTCACCCTTCCCTGAATGTGTCACCTTTTCCCTCCTTCTCTTTGACTCACACTCTCCTTTTCTTAGCCAGTGCTTCCCCCTTCCTATTCTTCTTCTTCTTTCCTCCTCCTGGCTCCCTTTGTGTTTCTGAGCATCTCATGCATGAGAAGCAGTGACACGCTCTGTTGTGGCTCACACAGCCGGCAGTTAAGTGTCTGCTGCAAGACATCGAGACAGAAGGATCTCATGAGCTGTGAGTGGCAGCTGCTCCCAAACGAGATGCTGACACGGTGCTTTACACAGGCTTCAAGCCCACTGTGAGCATCCTCCGTGATGGATGAGCAGTCACAGAGTCTGGTCCCCTTCCTTTTGGATTGTTGAGGGAGAATTGTTAAGCAAGGAGTAATGGCACCAAGTGCCTCTGTGGATCATACATCAGACTGGTCCCTTGGCAGGCCCTGAGAAGGCAACTCTACTGCATGATATCAAAATGCACAGGCATTTGTCAGTTGATTTATCAGCTAATGTGCCAGTGCTGGTGAGTGATTGATGATGAGCTGGGAATCAATCTGAAAACAGCATGAGTAGTTACCCAGGGAATTTACTTCTGGTGTTGGTGACAATAAATGTCAATCTGAATTAGTGGAATATGATGGCACAAAAGTGAAAAGGAAACTCTGTGATCTTTCATGGGTCCCGAGCTCTGTCTGATCTTCCTTGCTTTTTATTAAGCAATAATTATTTGTGGTTTATTATTATAATAGTAATAACAGCAATATTAATAATTCATGTGTAGGATACACAGCATCATTCAGGATATTTGTGGGCTCAGATACACTGGAAAATAGAAGGAATGGGAGATGAAGGATGTTCTTAGTGCAGGCAGATCTGAAATGTAAATTTTTACTAGTTCTGGCTCTGCTGCCACAGACTGGCTTAGTGCAGCTCCTTTGCACCTTGCTCTTTTCCATTCCAGGAGCCACAACAGACGATTTTTCTCAGGAAAGGATCTGGGACAGAGCAGGTCTTCAGATCCAGTGTCTGCATGTCTGTGGCATGTTTATTCTGAAACCCAGATAAATGCACACAGATATTAAGAGCTGGATGAAATAGTATCCAGAAACTGTTGGTAAGAGAACTCCGCAATATATTTGCACTTAAATGATGAGATTCAACTTCTACCCCCAAAATATAGATAATAAATAAGAGAGGAGGAAATATTCATATCCCTTTCATGTAGACAGAGAAACTGAGTCATCAGACAGTTAAGTGTTTTGCTCAAGATGGCAAAGAGCACAGCTGGGACCTGTGAGTCTCTGTTTCTGGTCCTAGCCACAAACCACAAGTATATTTTTCCACACTTTCTCATTTCTGATTTTTCTGTCTCCCATTTGCCTACAGCTCCTTTGCTAACCAAGTTTGTGGGCCTGGTCTTTTGGAGGTAAATAATACCTGCCTCAAAGCAAGCAGATGTCTAAAAGTTTGGTCTCTAGGTATTCCCTGGAAGATAATAACAAGCAGTACTTAATCCTCCAGCATCAAAGCCTATGACTTCCTATTGACTAGCTTTTGCTACTTCCTATACACGTTGGCTTTGTTTAACAAAGTTGTGTAGCAGGGATAAAAAAATCCCTCCATACCTATACTTGTGTAAAAATCTGAATGTAAAGGTCTAAAATCCACCAGTTTCAGCGTTAAAAGAATGAATCTAGTCTCCATATTTTATACACTGAGTCTTCAGGGGACAATTGAAATATCTGTAATATTATTCTCTAAGATTTATTGGCTTTGCCAAAAGAAGTAGTTTAAAATAAGCTGTCCTTTCCCTTGCACCTTCTCCCCTTCCTGACCTTTCTCTTTTTGTTCCTAGAGCATAGACTCAGAACAGGGATTTTTGCTTGCCAATGGCATACAAGGCATCTCCAGTCATCCTGTTTCAATTCCCTTCCTGTCTTTGTTACACTGCAGCAATTCTTAATAGTGAATAGAGCTTTAATTTTAAAGAGTCCTTTGGAAATGTAGTCCTTAGCTAAGTTTTATTAACTTGCTTTTCTTAATGCCCTGTAGACACAGACCCAGCACTGTGTTTTTACAGCATTTACTATAGTGTCTAATTTAGTCATCAGAAATAATTCCTTCCAGTGAGTATGTAGGGAGCCAGGATGTGGCAGTCCAGGGGAGTGGGTGGGCTGAATCATTTATTTCTCTCCTGAATTTGGATGGCACAGCAGTTGCAACGATTAAATTAGATTCCTGAAGTGATGATCCTAACGTAGGCCCAGTGACCACATGCATTCAGAGCAGAAACTGTTTAGTGATTCAAAAAACCCATTAAGTCCTTATTTTTTTCCATGCCTTCTCTTCCCACCTTCCTGCTCTTCCCCCAGCCCTGATGGCAACTGGAGCCATCACTGAACATTTCTCAATGTTGAGCAATTGTTTGGTTGCGTTTGTATACTGGGATTTCACTGCTGCTCTCTTCAGACTTGGAAATGCAGGAACACTTTCTGTACAGATGAAATAGGCTTTGGCATAGGCTGACAGTGCTGTTTGCTTTCAGGTGGGAAACCTTGGACTCCTTTTCATGCTCCTCTTTTTCATCTATGCTGCTCTAGGAGTGGAGCTTTTTGGAAAACTGGGTAAGTCTCAAGCAGACCGTGCTTCACTGTGAGCTACAGACATGCTGGTTGGGGTTTCTCAAAATCAGAACTCTTCAGTAAAGGGACTGAGTTATTTGATGTACTTTATTCTCCCTTGTGCATAATTGATGTAAGAGGAATTTCCCTCTAAACTGTTGTTGTCCTAACAGCCTAACAAAATAAAAGCAGCCTCCATTTTCTCTTACATTCTTAAACATTTGCTTTTCCTGCACTCTGTCCCTGACATTGCCTTCAAGATTACAAGAAGAAGTTTGTGAAATTTTAGTTACATCTCTTGCCATGGAATATTGATGAAGAAGAAAGGCAGCTTGATGACATTCTGGGAGGATCCACCTGAGCAACAGTTACACTGCCCGATATCCTAGGGCTGGGCCTTCAGGGATTTTTCCATATTGATAGCCAGCTGTTGGGCAGGGTGCTGATACCATTCATTACCTGAGGTCTTCAGGTTGTGAGTTCATGCTGTTGGTCTCAGGGCTGGGAGTGTGTCCTCCCCTGAGTGTTGTGCTCTGTGCTCCCCTTGTTTTTCAGTGTGCAACGATGAGAACCCCTGTGAGGGCATGAGCCGCCACGCCACCTTCGAGAACTTTGGGATGGCCTTCCTCACACTTTTCCAGGTGTCCACGGGTGACAACTGGAATGGGATCATGAAGGTAACTGGGACTTGGAGGCAAGGATCTCCTGCTTGTGGGGAAAGAGAAATTCTGATGTGTGGTCTGTTCAGCAGAGCTTGGGCTAGCAAAGGGAAGGGGAACAGAACACAGAAGCTGGGTCTCTAGATAAGGTCCCTGCTTGGTCCAGAGTCTCTCCTCACTATGGTAGCTCACACCTTGGGCTCATCTACTCCTAGAGACATCTGATTGAGAAAAGTGCCAATTTTCCTTGGGAGGAACAAGAAAAAATCATTCAAGCTGAGGGAATATCCACTGTAGTCAGGACTGCACAAGACATGTGTGTTCGACATGGCACTTATCTGCAGAGCTACCAGGAAAACACAAAATAAATACTTCCTTCAGAGGACATGGAGAAAGGAAAGTTCTTTCATCACATATAGTGCTTTTGAGAATAGATGAGAGAAGGCAGTACCAGCCTGCTCATTTTTGGTCTTGTTCACATGTGTGGGGCTATGGTGGCAGCAACATGTCATGGTCTGAAAGTTTGCTTCATATGCCTTTGGATGGTTTTGCTCTGACGCAAACAGCATGTGAACAGAGTGCCCCAGATTCTTTGGGGAATTATGCCAAAAGGTATGGGGTGATAGAAGTGTTTGCCTTGCTCTTTTCATTAGCATCAGTGGTTTTTGACAGAGAGAACAGCCAAGTTTCCATTCTTACTTTAGTCTTTCCTTCCTTCCTTCCTTCTTTCCTTTCTTCCTTCCATCATTCCCACTCAATCCCAACTTCCCCTCAAGGATACCTTGCGTGACTGCAGCCACGATGACCGGAGCTGTCTCAGCAACCTGCAGTTCATCTCCCCACTGTACTTTGTCAGCTTTGTGCTCACAGCCCAGTTTGTCCTCATCAATGTGGTGGTAGCTGTGCTCATGAAACATCTCGACGACAGCAACAAGGAGGCCCAGGAGGATGCAGAGATGGATGCAGAGCTTGAGATGGAAATTACTCATGGGCTGTGCTCCCACAAGTCAGGATCTCCAAATTCAGGACAGGGAAAAGGAACAGGAGCAGGAGGAGGTGGTGGTAGAACAGATCCTGAAGGACATCTGTGCATGAGATGTTACTCTCCAGCCCAGGTGAGTACACCTTTGAACTCGCTAACCAGACTGCAGCAAGGAGCTGTGCGCATTAGCTGGGCAGCTCAGATGATTGAGGGCTTAGCAGTAGCAGAGTGTTCCACCTCAGGGTGAAAGGTTTGCTTTCAGCAGTAGACGAGTTCATAGGATCATGTAGGGACAAGGCTATGACAGCAGTGTGTCCTGTTCATTGTCATTATAGTGTAGGAACCTGAGGGCCAGCAGAAGAGGGATGGAGCAGATCAGCTAAAGGTGTGACAGGAGCAAATTTGAGAGGGGAGCTCAGGAGAAGAGTGCAGGACAAATGGCAGATCGAGAGTGAGTGACTCCAGCAGAGCTGGAAGGGAGACGTGAGCACTGGAAGTGAGTGAAGACTGTCCCTCCTTATTTTTTTTTTTTTTCATTGAACTCTGGCACCTTTACACACCCTGTGGAGCAAATGCTCCCTGCAGTGACCCCGTGCAAGTACCTGCAGAACAAGATGCTGCTCCAGATGAGTCAGGGTGAAGAACCCAGCCCCAAATTCACGTGAAACTTGAAAGCAAAAAACTCGACATTCTTAAAATGATCTCTCCCATCCTCCCCCCTTTCTTGTCCCCTAGGAGAACTTATGGCTGGACAGTGTCTCTTTAATTATTAAGGACTCCTTCGACGGGGAGTTAATGATCATCGATAACCTATCGGGCTCCGTCTTCCATCATTACTCCTCGCCGGCCATGTGCGAGAAGTGTAACCATGACAAGCAAGAGGTAACCTGCGTACGAGGATGTGTGAGGGGACTCTTCCCCCCAGACCTGCACACCCACACCCGCAGGTCGTCCCGTGTGTGCTCCTCACCGTAGATCGTGTAGACAGTAGAGCTTGTTGACCTGTGTTTGTTATTTGTTGTGAAGTGCTGGTACTGCCTCTAGCACAGGCTTGCCCTCCTCAGCCACATGTGGATGTTTGAGGTGGTGGAAAAGTGAGACGTGACAGGACACGTGTCAGGAGGGACTGAATGACCTGAAGAGAAATGACTATGAAGGCATCCCTTGGCAGCTCTTGTTGTGTTCAATTCTGCAAGAAAAGTCTAGGTTCAGGCCCATGTTGGACAGAGGACTCTAAGGATCTCACCCCAATGAGACCACTCAAGAGCCATTCAGTGGGAGATTTAAGCTTGTGTTTTGTCCTCATTTTAAGCATGTGCTTGCTTTTTCCCAATTGAGGTCAATCAGTTAAGCACATGTTTAAATGCTTTGTTGAATAGAGCCATGTTTGTGAGCAAGGATTGGTTTGTGGTGAAAACCAGTTAATTAGTTTGAGCAAAAACTAAATAAAAGTGAGCCCACTGAGAAAGTTTGTTAGCTGACAAATGGGTTGTTGCTAAGAGCAGAACCTAACAGCTTAGACTCGAGCTACTAAAGTTGGTAGATGCTTTGAAAACTCCTTCCTAAGCAATTAGTCTTTTCAGGTTGTGAAACTCGAGGAGCAAAATAGTCTGGGAAGGGTTAGGTGAGTAGCAGAACTTATTTAGTTCTGAAATAATTTTATTGTATGTAGGTGCTCTGATTTTGTGTGGTCAGACTTGTAGCAGTAGTGTGGCTCTTTGGACAGTAAATTGGTACATCAGTGGCAAACTTCACCCACTCCTTCCCCATAACTGACTCAATACGTTGTTATAGCTTATAAAAAAACAAGGAAACTTGGGGAAAGAGCTCTTATTGGCAGATCATTCTATTCATGTTTCAAGAAAGCAATATTTTGTTTGGTCTCAGATGCCTAGTTCTGAAGCTCTGATATTTTTCAGCTTCTCAGCTGTCTGCTTTTCCCCATTGCTTCCTTTTGAAAGTATCAAAATGCAAACATTGCTGTAGTTTATCGTTATTGAGACATTTCACAAATTAATTCTGCATTAATGCAACCAAATAACTACTTTTCAATTAACTGCAATTTCCATTGCTTTACTTAAGTCTTTATGTTCAGCAATTGCTGCTTAGCTTTCTCAGCAAATGAGATCTAAGGCAGTCCAGAATGATTGCCCCCAAGTCAAGTCATTTGCAGCTAGTTTGCTACATTTGAAAACCTCACAGATAGTCTTCAGTATCCCGCCTACAAATGAAGACAACAACCCATTTTCTTACCTTTCCAGCAAAGAAACTAGATTAGCAAAATCTTCAAATGCAACCCACAGCCAGAGCAATGAATTTGATGTAATTATCACAACTGAAAAATTATTCTTAGATCATATTTTCTAATGGCTGTTATAGAGCCATAAATTACTTTCAACATTGGTACTTCAATGCATGTAAAATGTGGAAATGAAAAGGAATTATGCAATAATGAGTTTATTAATGAAATACAGATGTTTTAGTTTGGATTATGTGAGTCAAAACTACACCTTAGGATTTTAAGCCAGGATTGATCATGACCCTCTCTTCATATTTCAAAGTAGGAAAAAAATTGAGGAAATTCAAATAGTAAATCACTATGGAGTCATAGCTAACATCAGCAATGCACAGAGTCATTAAATTATAGTGTACTCTGGTAAATCAACATATCCAAATGAGTATTGTACACAGACTGAATTGGACAGTCCCAGAAGCAATTGACAGCAAGTTACATAGGCAAAACTATTTATCTAGTCCTCTTAAGTGTGTATGTGTTAGAAAAAACCAGTATGCTTGCTGTCCACCCCATCAGCCTTAAACTGCTCTTCTGACAAAAATCACATATTAGGCAAAAATGTCCCCTTCAATTTCATTGGTATTTTAATTCACCAGTGTGGGAATTGGATGATGAGCATACTGGGTGGACACAACAATTTAAATGTATGCTCAAACTCGTTAATGTGTGCTAAGCTTTTTGTGGCATTGAGCAGAAGCACCCAGTGCCTTTCCCAATTATTCTCCTGATACTTTCTTTTCAAACCAATTATTTGTACAATTAAGGATTTTTGTAATCGTGGGTCTGTTTTTAAAGATAGATTTGCAAGTAGTTGTTTTCTAAGGGATAGTGTGTGCATTGTTCAGTATCTCAGACTGATGATCCTGGCAGGTTTCATGGATTGGGATCTAGTGAACAGCCCCTTCTTCCCCACTGCGATTTAAAATATTTTTTTGTTCCTCATCTTTAGTCAGCAGATTTTAAAATATTCTACTGTAAGGGAAGCAAAAAGAACAAAGCCTCCTTTTTTCATTATGCTAAGCTCTTCTCTTGTCATTTCTATCCTTTCACTCTTGGGATGGTTGACAGACTTCTGTATATGGATGACTGAAGTGTGTTTAGCCATGGTAGGAGTTTGTCAGTGAGCACTAGTGACATGTGGTTCCACACCTGCAGTTTATTTAGTCATGACTTTGTTGATTGTGGGTTTTGTGTGGATCCCAGGGTGGTCAGAATTTTCAAGCAAGTGGTTCAGTGACAAACAGACTGTTTTGGCTTTTGTTGAAATTCTTTTTTACGGATGGCAAAGGTAGTCACAGGGGTTACCACATGTCACGCTTGCGTCTCTACAAGCATAGATGTAAGGGTGTTTTGGTGTAGCAAGCACTTGGGAGAGTAGAAGATGAGTTCACACGTTAAGTGGGACTGAATGAAGACTGTGCTTCTCTACAGGAGCTGCTGCTGACTGGTGGTTGTGTAGCATCCCTGGCATAAGTTCATTGCGGGCTCTCTGTGCGTTCGTGCTCTGAGGAGCAGTTGTAGCAGTTGTTGGTTTTGGGCTTTCTCCGTGGTTGAACGGCACCATGTTCCTGTGTCAGAATGATATCTCAAATAAGGATGCCATTTGTGCACTTTATTTAAATCCAGCTCCGGTTTTCCATTCTGATTGTTTAAAGTGCATTATCCCTCAGATGGAGACCTCTTCCAGTCTCTGGCATTGGCAGAAGCCATTAAACTTCCAGCTCGAAAGTCATCTCTCCAAATGTTTCACCTGCTGTCATGGTGCAAGAGCTGTACCTGCCTCTTGCAAACACAAACACATGGCCAGAAGTTGTCCCGACTGAGACAACCCAGAATTCAGCTCTCAAGAGTTAGCTGCTGGTGGTGCAAACTTCTGGCACTCTGGAGACCAGTGATGGAAATCCAAGCACAGGAGGGACAGAGTAACTGCTTAGGCTGGTAGAAAAAGATGCTTTCCAGGCATTGTGAGAAAGAGTTGTCAGGCAGAGGGGATTTAAAAGCTTGGAGGAAAAAGGATGGGAGAGGGGCACATATGGTATGAAACAGGCCAAAAGATGAAGCATGGTCAGGCACAGGACTGGAGCAGAGGTGAAGCACAAGAATGAGAGAGATGCAGTGGTCAGACTTGCTTTCAGAAAGCAGGAGAGCTCAAGTGTGGGTGTGTGGGAGGGCTGAGTTTAGAGATGGAGAACAGAATTGAAGACGGTGTTGGTAAGATCTTGGGTAGGTTAGAGGAGAGGGGAAAGGCAAGATGCAGGAAAGCTGGAGAGAAACAGGGTTTCAGTAATGAAGGTAAGAGAATATGAAAAGCATGACACTGGCATGGACTGCAAAAGGCATGAGTTTCCCTGGAATGGAAGCCCCTTTATGTTTATAAAGCAGGGCTGTCTGTGGTGCCTTCAGAAAGAGGGGTCCACTCCTCATCCCTCAGCAGAACCGGCTGCCCTGTCACCAGCCTGAGGGACACCTCTGCCTGCCTGGCTTTACTTGAAGGGCCTTGGGCCAGCTCTACTGCTGTGACAGATACAGGACTCGTTCCTCCAATTCTGGCACTAGAGGAGCATGGACTGGTAGTAGCTTGCTTGCAGATTGTATATTCAACCTTTCTTAAAAAGTGAATTCTCCTGCTCAGCCCAGTTCTGGGTTAGGCACTTCCTGATATATCCAAGGTATATAACCTAAAATTGATCTTGGGTCTACAGGCTCTCACTTATCCACCATCAACAGTGTGACTGCTTGAAATCTGGATTCCAGGCATGACCTGTGATAGCTCTTTTCCCTTCCTGCAGGTCCAGCTGGCTGAAATGGAAGCATTATCCCTCAACTCAGACAAGTCCTCTTCCATCCTTCTCGGAGATGAGTCAGACAATCGAAACACTGCTCAGTTGAATCCTAAGGAGATCAAGGTTAGCCTCAGACAGCCATGGGCATCTTATACCATGTGCTGTACTTATGCCCCTGCTCATTTCAGGTGTTCTGTATTCATCCAGGTGTCCCTGCTGAGGAATATAATTCTGGTCATTTTTCAAGAGCTTCTCCATAGAGACATACTGTGGAGTAGGATTTGAGGAGAACAAAAGAATACATGTATTTGAAAGTTCTCTTCACTACTGTTAGTAACTTCCTCTGAATTAGTCAAAAGGCAATTTGGGCTGGAAATTTGAGCATCTCTTAGCCAGCTTGAAGTTACTATCAGAATCTGTTCTTCTTGAGGCTTTGAAAAGTCTGCTCTGTCATCTTCTATTAAATTTTACAGGGCTTTGTCCTCACCTATTTTTTTCCAGCAGGATGGCCAGGACAACCCTGACTCCACTGGGGCAGACAATCTGGGGGAATGCCTGCTTCCAGCACCCAGCGAGGATGGTTCTACAAACCCAGACAGTTACCTGTGTGAAATGGAGAACACACCTTTCAACTCAGTTCAGTCTTGGCTAAAGCATGAAAGTAGCAAAGGTGAGCAGGGCTCTCATTCTCCAGATCTGCTGAAACTGTGAGTTGGTTCAGCTCTGTTTTTCTCCTGGTTTCCCTCTGCCAGGAGGAGAGTTAATGCCACTTGGGGTTACACTAACCAAGAATTAGCTTTCAATTTGCTAATTTGCTTCAGGGATGGGGGGAGGAGCAGTTCCTTCATTTTTATTGCTAGTTTTTGTATCTTCCCTCAGACATGACTCTGCAATATTGTGAAAGTGCTGATCCCCATTTGCAGTAATGCACCCATGCACGGTCAGAAAAGAGTGGGGACAGATTCTCCTGACATGCCAGCTGGATGAACTGTGCTCACTCAGCACAAAAAAACACTGCTGCCCCCTGAGACCAAGTAAAGGTTCAGAGAACACGTAACACATGTCTGCCCTTGGTGGAAGTGCTCCAGTTCTATTCTTGAGCATGCCTTGGTCTCCTGTGGTCCCCAGCTTTCCCAAGCCACCACTTAAATTATCTCCTTTCATCCCTTGCCTTGCGGGATCTGGGATGAATGTCCTCTGGCAGTGATACATACTTGAATCAATGCATTATAGCTCAGCATTTCTCTGTGAAAGCAACAGCAGAGCTGGCCTGTTACCTTATGGCTCTGAACTGAGTTAGGTCTTCCTGGTCTGGTGCAGGTTTTTGTGCAAAAAGTGGGATCCTTAGTCTGAACACCAGTCTGAGGCTTCTTGGCCAGGAGTGCATGTTCCTGAATATCCTTTGTTCATTGGACCTGAGACTGCTCTCAGTGAAATAGCAGCAAAAGCACAAAATAAAATCAGAGGATTCTTCAACTTTTTTTTTTTTTTGTTTTCTTCTATTTCTGTTCTCCTCTCCTTTCTTTTGATGCTCTGTCAGTCCCTCCCAGCCCCTTCTCTCCAGGTGCATCTTCCCCTCTGTTACCTGTACCATCAGAATTTTTCCACCCAGCCATCTCTGCCACTCAAACAGGGCCTGAGGAAGACTCATGTCCACACGACCTTCCTAAGATCTCTCTGCAAGGCTCGTGGGCATCACTCAGATCTCCAGGCGTGAACTGCTCACTTCTCCATCAGGTGAGGAACCCTGCTTCTGTCTGCTAGGAAAACTCAATTTTCACATCCCACCCAAACAGAGGGGGTTGAATGAGGAGGAGGAGGGGAGAGGAAGGAGAAGGGGCACCTGTGGTCACAGGCTGGGTAGCCTGGATAGCCTGGATCTGTAGGAGGAGCACAGTGGATTGCAGAACGCAGAAAGGTAGGGGAGGAGAGAGGGTAGTATAACAAAGTGGCGTTGGATAGCTCTCACCCCGTGAAGTAATTTTTTCTTCTGCTTTGGATCAACAAATAGTTTGACAGCTGCATGGGCCCCACATGAAGATGAAATCACATCACTCTGTAGCTCCCCCCTGGGTCCCTGGCACTGGGTGTGCTGCAGACACCTGCATGCACAGCAGCCATGGTGTGGGCCAGGGAGGTGACAGCTGCACAGCCTCCTCGGGTCCTCCTAACACTGTGACTCCAAATCATGCACCTTCTTGGCTGGAACAGGCTTCTTCCCACCTGCATCCTCCACATCCCTTAGTGCCCCATCCGCACACTGTGTCCCTAAGCTGACTGTTTTGCACTGCCCACTTAACTCTCACATCCCAGAAAGGTGCCATCTCTTTTTGAAAAGGCAGTTATTTCTCACTAACAAAAGAGAATAAAAGCACTGGGGGGACATAGGTGTCTCTGAAGTACAGAAGACACAGAGAATGAAAGCCCAGTAGAGATTCCTGCTATTGTTCTTGGAAAATA
Organism: Irena cyanogastra; assembly: GCA_013397155.1. Lineage (NCBI taxonomy): Eukaryota > Metazoa > Chordata > Aves > Passeriformes > Irenidae > Irena > Irena cyanogastra. The sequence goes on along the minus strand of VWZV01013513.1, from coordinate 558,340 downwards.
CTCCATGAACAGGGGCACTCTGTTCCAGACAAACTAAAACAATAAAAATCAGATGTTATCCAGCTATATATGACAGACACTGTTGGCACAATACAAGTGTGTACAAATTCACCAAGGATAAATTTACCCTTGGTCTGAGACTGAGTTATTGCAGTGTTGAGACTTCTGGTTTAAGGTAAGACACAAAGAGGTAGAGCCCTTGAGCTGCCACACCACTGGGACAAAAGTACTGAATTGTTGTAAAGGAGAAATTAGTAAGCTTCTCATTATTTGACACAGACTGTGTTGAATAACTACGGAGACTGCTTCAGGAGACTGCTTCCAGTCCTACATGCATCATTCCCAGTGCAGTGCCCCAGTGATGATTGCATAGTGCAGACAAATTTCCTAGAAACAGCTAAAATGCAGCTTAAATAGATGAGCCCTGATACAAAGAAATTAAGGTTGTTTCCTCTTCCTGCTGGAAAGGGACCCCATCTTTGTACCCTAAATGAAAGGGTAGTTGCTTCTAGTGCTGGTTGAAAGAACCATGGAGCCTCTTTTCTCTCCCCAGATATTGCTGATTTTTTTTTAAATGAGAGGAGGTCTGTACAGAAGTTCCTATGCAGCAGATAAATGTGTCCACAGTCTGTGTGGCAGGTTTATAGGGAAGCCATGAGTGAGGACCCACAGGGAACCTTGGCTCTGGTGCCTCCTGGACCATCAGTGCTCAGGGAGAGTGTCGTGGTGGGTACTGCAGGGCTCCTAGACACAGCATCCCTTCCCTTCAGTGTAGTACTTCACGTGGGAGGGGCAGGTTCATCCTGATGCAGAATGAAATTAGCTCCAAATATCGAAAGCTCTCCTTCTCCTTACCCAGAAGGAAATCCCCCCAGCAGGCTGCATGGCTGGTGCTTTGTAGCATTGGTTGGTTTATGGTTCCCTTCCCCAGCAGAGTGAGAGAGGAATGGAGTTTTCCCCCTTTCTGTACTCGGGGCTTATTTTCACCCTCCAAAGTACCCCCAAAACCAATAAGGCAAAGTCTCCTGCGCACCGCCCCTCTCCTTCCTGAGAGCTGTGTTTTCGTGCTCCCGTTCCCAGTCCCCCGAGAGCGACACGTCGCTGGACAGCCGGAGCAGCAGCTCGGCCGGCAGCCTGCAGACCACGCTGGAGGACAACAGCCTCAACCTCAGCGACTCTCCGCAGTGCACCCTGGACCTGCCGGTGGCTCTGTGCCCCGTGCCGGCGGCGGGCACCCAAAGACCCCTGGCAGGCCCCCTGTCCCCCGCCTCCCGCCACCGGAGCCTGCGGGGCCGGGGCCTCTTCAACCTGCGGAGCCTGTGCCGCCACCAGCGCAGCCACAGCAGCGGCGGCAGCACCAGCCCCGGCTGCACCCACCACGACTCCATGGACCCTTCGGATGAGGAGGGGGCGGGCAGCAGCCTGCGCGGGGGTGGCAACAACAGCGAGCCCTCGGAGACGCTCAGCAGCCTCTCGCTGACCTCGCTCTTCTCGCCGCCCCCGCCGGGGCTGGGCCTGGTGAAGAAGTGCAGCAGCACCAGCAGCCTCCAGGCCAGCCCCTCGCCCCGCCGCCCCGCCGCCCACCACGCCAAGCCCTTCTACACCGTTGACCCTCGGGGCTTCCTCTCGATGCCCTCCTGGGTGACGGACTTCTGCAAGGACACCCCGTCGCCCAGGGAAGGAGAGGAGCCGGATGGCCACGGCAGACTGGGGACAGGGGACCGCAGCTCCCCGCTGCCTTCCGAGCTGGAGCTGGGAGACGGAGTCAGCAAGAGGAACAGATGAGGGTCCCTGAGGTGCAGGGAGGGAGCATTCGGCCGCTGGCATGGGGAGCATGTTTCACTGGCTTCTCCCTGGCAGCAATTCCAAAGGATTTGCGAGAAAAAGAAAACAGGCAAACAAAATTTTATAAATATATATATATATAGGTAAATATATATATATATACATATATATATATAATAAATATTCTGGTACCGTACCTCAGAGGTGTGGGAGAGTGCAAGCAATACGGGAGCAGTCCTGCCTGAGGGCAAGACCTGGACCATCCCCCCAGAAACTATAGTGACAAGAAAAGGCCATGGGGCTGGCAGGGACAGGACTCTCCAGCCAGGTGACTGCTATGTGGCAGCTGTTTAGTTATATAATATACATATATAGAGAGATCGATTTATTTATTTTTTTTACTGAGAGATTATGAATTTCAGAAAGTGCTAAGGAGGAACAAGAGGATGGGAGGCCTGAAGGAGCTGCTACACCAAACCATGAGGGTGGAGTGAAGGGATGCAGGGTAAGCAGCAAGGGAAGAGCATCTGGGGCTTGCCTTGTGTGTTTCTGGGAACTTCTTTATTGTCCATGCTTCCATTTCCAAGGTTAAAAATTGTGGGCCAGATCTTCAGGATGAGCATAAATTGGCAAAAGATGCTGTTGGTGTAAAGCAGCAGAGTTCTGGCTTGAGGTGAATTCATGCTGATTTACAGCAGGTGAAAATCTGGCCCCAGCAACAGAGAAAAGCAAATAGCCATGGACCACAGGGAAACGTTTTGAGGTGAAAAGCCTTGCTTTGAAGGGAATGTGTGAACACAGCGGGCACGCTCATAGAAGGAGGGATGGAGGCTACATGGCTTATTTTTGCTGTTGTTTTGTTGGGTTTGGTTTTTTCATTTTCCAAAGAAAGAAAGCTACAAAGGGAAAAAAATTACAAGGCTCATGGGGATATTTGGAGTGGGAGAAGCAGGGTGGAAGGGAAGGGGGAGGTAAAAAGGGGAGAGGAAATTGAACTTTTCCCCCTTTTATTTGCAGTAATTGTGATGTTTTATTTTCTTTTAGAAGCCCAAAGGTGCAAAAATTATCCCTAGAGAAACCTATCTGTTATTTTTGTATCTATAGCTATATATATTAAAAGAATACAAAACCTAGAATCTTAAAAAAGATGTAAAAGCAAAGGGGGCTTCAACAGCACAAAACACAGTCAGTCCCTTGGCTGAGGGCTAACTCTGTTCCAAGTTCCAGTGGGAAGACCCTGCAAGGACATCCTCAGCTTGGTGGTGGTTCTGTTTCCTCCCTGGCATCATGCTCTGGCATTTTCCTGGTGTGCATCACTGTAGCTGGGACCAGAGTCCTAATGAGTGCCGACGATGGGCATGGAGAGCAGCGAGCATTGATTGTGCGTGTGTGCTTGTGTGTGCAGGCCATTGTAAGGATGCTGATGTGTGTTGTGTCCAGGCCACCAGCTGGAGAGATGGGTGAGAGGGACAAGGGGAACTGCAGCTCTCCTTGTCTCTGCCTTGCAGGGCAGTGGGAGTGGGGAGGATTGTGGAGGGTGAGGGCAGAACGACCCCTCAAACCGTGACCTGCCTCGGGATCCAGGATTCTGTCCAGCATGATCCTCTCCCAGCGTGGTTGCAACAAGGCTTCCAGAGGCTGCATCCCTCCTCACTTTTCCAGTGGTACAACTGCACAAGTCTCCTTGCTGGCAGGGCGAGCCTGGATCTCCTCCTGCAGCAACTCCAAGTTTTGTACCCTTCCCAGATTTACAAGTGGGTAGGAAAACCAACCAACCAACCACCTGAGGGGAACAAAGGATTTTGGATGTCACGTACCAGCCCAGGGATGTTCCACTCAAGTGTGTCGGAGAAGACAGACTGGGAAGGGCAGCAGGGAGATGATAGCAGCCTCATGGAGACAGGAATGTTTAGAGCACTGAGGAGAAGGAGCAGGGCTCCCTGTTCCATTTTTTTCCATCAGACCAAGAGGGCCTCTGCAGCCCTCACAGAGGCCTCCCAGCTGCCATACGAAGCATTGTGAAGAGGGCAGCATAAAAGATGTTACGATTTTATTGTGACCTGTCTGACTTTAAAGCAGCTGCTGCATCTTACAAACCAGGGTTGTAAACAGCAAGCGCATCACTTGGGACCTGCAGCCAGGAAAAGGATAATTACTGTGGGGACTTAATTCATTTGCTCTGTTGCAGGCGTGTGTGCTGACTGCAGGGAGGTCAGACCTGTGAGTAGAGAACAAGAGAGCCTGGGTCCTTGTCCTTGCAGAAAGGATGCAAATACAGATTTATTAAAGCAATAATAAGGGTCTTTAAATGCTTTTTTGCACTGGTGGTTCTTTGGGTGAGTTGCCCCTGCTCGCTGTCCCATGAGCAGAGAGGAGGGACACGACGCATGGTTTCACATCCTCAGGGAAGGAAGTCAGTCCCTAAATGGCTGAACAATGAACTTGGGTTGCATAAGGCTTTGACCCAAACCCACAGCTGCTTTGAAGCCAGAGATAGGGCTTACCAAAAAGCCCAAAGAGTTGAAACCCATCCAAACCCCAGACACTTCGGTGCACAGAATGGTCCTTGGAAGCTTGTCATAAGAGAACATGGAGGTGGGACTCCAAGCTGTCCTGGCAGTTGTATGGGCTGTGAAATGTTTCAGGTGAGAAATGGGAGAAACATCAGAGATTGGTGGAATGCTAGAAATTACCCCAATACTTGAGAAGCACAGCCTGCACTTGGAATAGCTGGGAGGAAAGAAGGGTAAAAAGATGGTGGTGGTGACTTCATGGGGTGACTACAGCCCCTTGGATGGTTATCTCTAGGCTTATTCCCAGCTGTCCCTGGAAGTGACATCTTTGTTTCTCCTGTTTGGTGTTCATGGCAGTCCTTCTCTGCAGGATGTCTCCCCTTCACATCCCAGCAGGGTCATGCCACCTCACCCATCTCCTTGCAAAAGGGCTTTCACCCTCCCCTCAATGACTGAAGCAAAAGGCTTCTGGTTTAGGAAGGAAGTTTCCATGGAAACAGAGGACTCGATTATCCTTAAAGAAGATTTTGTCTCTCTCTTTTAATTATTTACTAACAGTTTCAATAAGAAGTAGAAAACGTCTATCCTTCCAAAGAGGAGGCAGAACGCTAAACCCCAGCAAGAACTTTGTGGCTTTGCTGGGGATTTCTGCAGCGTTTCAGGTTGTGCTGCTTCTCCTGGCAAGAGCTGCCTTTCCCAGCTGTGCCTGGCTGTTGGCACACAAAACCTCTGTCATCACCCACCCACCTCCCAGACAACACCTGAGGGCAGCTTAGGATTTGCCCAGCGTCTATTGAGCCTCTAAAACTCCCCACTTCCCACAAGGGACTGTACAGCAGGCAGGTCCTGCCAGGGTGCTCTCTGCTGTCCTTAGCCCGATATTGCTCTGTTTTGTCCTGCTGCCACACTACCCTTGTGCCCAGCTGTCCCCCACATCTGCCGCTGGAAGCTGTCCCTCTTCCTGCCCCACGCCGAGTCCCTCCCCGAGCTCACACCTCTGCCGTGTCCTGCTCTCGCTGCTGCTCCGACAAGCAAGACATATTTAACTCCTTTCACCTTGGCTCACCAGGTGGTTCCTCTACCTCTTTTAAACATTTTTCTAGTAGTTTTTTCTTTCTAAGGCCTCCCTGTAAATTTTCCTCTTTCACTATGAACTCTGGGCCTATTGATGTTGTTAATTGCAGCTGCAGAGCAGAGCCCATCTCTTGTGCTTCCCACCTTCTCTTGAATGGGGAAGGCTCAGCTGTTCCAATCTGCCCATGGAAAACACACAGGTATTTGGTATTTTTTCTGAACCCAGAGACTCTGACTCAGCACAGCCAAATGAATGATGCATACCACTAGGTGTACTTTTCATGGTTTCTACATCTTCATCTGTCTTCCTTACTACTACCAGAAGTTCCCTATGCAATTAGCTATATAAGAATCAGTTACCAATGTGACCACTGTTTTCTTTCAAGGAAAGGTGGCAGGGTGGTTCATTTGGGCTTTAGGGGGGAGTTTTGTTTGGTTTTGGAGGTTTTTGTTGGGCCTGTGTAAAGGACTGCACACCACCAGGCCTCTGTGAAATTCTTATGAGCTGACCAGGACTTGGTGGGAGAGAGGAAATGTAAACATTATTGAGCAAGAAAATAATTCTTGAAATAGAAGAACCATAAAGCAGAAAACCTTGAGGTGTTTCAAGGAATTTTGTACTTTTCCCAGCAAGATGGCTCTCACATTCAAAATGCTCCCAAAGGGCCTCACGGGGTATTGTGGCCTGGTTGGCCTCTGGTGACTGAATCCTCAAGACCCCAGGACAGTTGTCCACCTGACAGGGCACTGAAGATGGGTCCCAGGCAGTGAGGTGCCTGCAAGAAATATGCCCTGCACACTCACTGTACAATGAGAGCAAAAGTTGTCCTAACACTGGATCAGAAGCAGAGATTTATTTTTAGCCAGTGTAACTAAAAACTCAACATTTATTATGGAAGATATGGAGGTAAGTGGCTTTGGTTTGCTTGGGTTCATCACAAGAATTCTACAGAGAATGGTAAAATTAAACCCTGTGGATTTTTTAACTAGCTGTGATACAAAACACAGTGCACCTTGTAGGAAGATCTTGGTACCTTGCGAAGTCAGGCACCTGGATGTCTGCCACTCAATTCAGTTTATCTATTTGTGACCTGACTTTCCAAGTATCTCCCTTCCCTGCTCTTCACGAATACTTTATGAGATCTGCCTCGCTCCTCCTTTTTTCCATGTTGTTTTTGTTCCTTGCTAGTGACTGGTTTCCAGTAGGAACTCACAATCTCCATATCTTTGAGTTATCACTCATTTCTTCCACCTAGTTTAGACAAATATATATATATGTATATATTTCTTCTCTAGCACTTTTTCCTTCTTCTGCATATTTCCAAGCCCCTGTTTACGTTTATTAAGATCCTGCCACACAGGAGCTGGAGCTGGCAATCTGCTATTCAACATTTATGCCTCCCAGCCACTTCTGGAGCAGATGTGCTCAGTTTACAGGGCAGGAGCTCTCCCCCCCACCAAAACCAGCCTCCCAGGCACTGGTTTGCAGCACACCTCTGCTTTTCTCCAACATCAGCTGCAGCAATAAGCAGTAACAGTCTGCCCTTCCCCTATGCCAGCGATGGGATTGCAAAGATGAGCCATACGGCAGGGTTCGTTCTCAGCCTTGCTCTGCGTGTCAGCGGCGCTGCTGAGCATCTTTCATGCCCATGACATCAGTAAGAGCAGGGAGGACTCTACACCTCATGCAGTTGCCCCCATGAGGGGCTGGGCTGTTGCCATGAAAAGCACAGCAGGCTCCAGCTCACGCTCCCCCTTTGCTGTGCAGTGCTGTGGACACAGAGGAATACAAATCTTTTTCCTTAGTGATTTTGTCTGTAGTCACCAAAGTCGACAGGTACGACTCTCCCTTTGGCTCACAGTCCACAGAGCAGAATGATAGCAGAGAGAGAGGCACTTTTTTCCCAAAGACATTTTCAGAGATCAGAGCACTTTAACCTTCTGTCTAATGCTGCTTTAACTATCTGCATTATTTTGGAGAACTTTGAAAGATGCAGCTGCAGCTGTGTTTTGTTGTTTTGTTCTGTTATGCTTCTGGTTGCTGGGGCAGTGTCGGTGCACATAGCACACCACACAAATGAAGCAGCTCTTCCTACAGCCCTTCCCCTCTCTTTCCTCTAGCTGATTCATCCTGGATGAAATTTTTGAACTGTAAGTTACCTGCTTGTGCTGACCACAGTGAGGTGGGATTTTTCATAGTTCTGCTGCCACAACTTTCTTTCTGTTTTTCTATTTCTTACGCTGCTAAGGGAAGAGCACTGTTCCTTCACAGAGTCTGGCAGAGTATCTTCAAAAAGCAACCACCCAGCACAAGCAGGCAGGGCAGCCACCCTTCCTTCACTCAGAAACACTCAGGCCAAGATGCTGCTTCAAAACAAATGATCAGTGATACGATGGACTCTGTGGATGGCAATCTGAAGAGAAACTATTTTTTAGTGAGACATCTTTAATCCAAGATTTGCTCTTAAATTGAGAAGTGCCTGTTTAGGAGAGAGCCACCCACACACAAGGAGGAGAAGCATCATGCAAGAACTCAAGGTACGTGGTCCATGCACAGGCAAGCATTTTTATTACCCCGCAAGTCCTTGGTATAAGACTTGCTTTTGAGCTCTCACAGCTTTGGAGATAAAGCACCAGGTGGGCTTTCCTCTGAAACTACCACTGTCATCCTTAGCTGCATCTAATAATCACTGGGATAACAATGAAAGTGGGTGATCCCATGTCTCCTTTCAATTACTTCACCAACACAGTTAATTTATTTTTTCACTTACACAATTCTTTTCTCACCTCCTTATCTGAATCATATGAAGGGTACATTTCAAGATGATCTACGTGCAGAAGCACATATTCTAGTTAATAATGGATATTTCTAAGAAGAAGAGCTGAGTGCAGTGTAAATGGGGTGGTGTGGATAAAAGATCTGCTTTCGTGTGTACAGTCCCTCTACAAACATACAACTGCCCCATCCTCCCTGTACGCTAATATTTCTTGGCACAGATTTTTGAAATTACCTCACCCTGAATGTAAAGTTAATGACACATGAGAGACTGTTAATCATCACTGGCCACTGATTAGTTTCTGCTGTTGTTGTAAGCCCAGGCATAGGAAATAAATCAGGAAGGTAAAAAAAAAAGCAGCCAACAACAAACAACATGGCATTGAATAAAAAAAAACAGAGACTATTCTGAAAATCCCTTGGTGTCTGCTCAATATTTATTCGTATGCTTCCATAGACACTGCTGCTTTGTGTACGTGCGTGGGCAGAGGCATATACTTGTTACAGGGTGGTTGTGGCTTATAAACAGATCTCCCACTGGTCTCTTTTTTCAAGGATATATTAAAGCAGTAAACAGCTCGAACTGCTGACTCGGGACACTGCTCACCAGCAGAGCCCGCAGCACTGAGACAGGCAATGTCTGGGACACTGTCCATAACCAGCTGCAGAGGTCTCTGCTTGCCCCAGGGCAGTGAGCCCCATCCAGCCTCATACCGTGGGCCTGGGACAAGGGGCAACCTCAAAGCCTGGCAGCCTGAGGGGCTCAGCACAGCTGGGCTGCAACGTGTACTGGTCCAACCTGCCTCTGTGGGCAGGGGAATGAGGGGCATTGGGTTGGCAGGGAGCTGAGCTGATCCCATGGTGGGGCATTGAGGGACCTGGGGCTGTGGGAGCCACCACGTGTGTGTTTGTGGGTGCACGTGCACTGTTGGGGACCAGCAGGACCCTCCTCATGCTGTGTACATTGCTACTCCATCTGCTAATCAGAGCTGAAGCTCTGGCACTTCAGCATCATCGATTTGCTCAGGAACCCAAAGAGGTCACAGATCTGTGTCGAAACATGTTGAAATACTCTCCCTTTTGGGCAAGGATGTTTAGGCACCTACACATGGGAGGCCAGGGAAATGGCAGCTCTCCCTGTAGTACAAGCCACCAGCGTGCAGAGCCCTGGCTGAGCTGTGAAAGCATGGCACTCACCCTTGTGCTGCTCACAGATTTGGAAGGTTAGTTATCATCTACCAGATGATGGCTTCATCCCAGCCTGACTGGTAAAAAACCAGCCTTTCCCTTTAGGCTTCTGTGGACACAGCATTTTAATGTCTATTTGTGTCCAACCAGCCTAGGCAACAAAGAGGTGAGAGGGCCTGAGGGGAATTTGCAATTATGATGGAGAGAGCTAAGGGGCTGGAGAAGAAGATCTAACTCCTGGCTTCATATGGATGATTGACCTCGAGGGACAGGACACACATCAGGGATGCAGGTTTCTTCCCTCCAGCCTCACCCCCGCTTGCTGCTGCATTCTTCTGCTCTGTAAATACCACAAGAATCAAAGCAGCAGCGATTGTGGCATTTTGACATCTGAGGGAGGATTATTTCACCAGGAGTGTATACACCTGCTTCATCAAAAGCTCAGAGTCAGCAAGTAGATGCCGCCTTGCAGCCTGTGCCTGTCTCCTGGTGGCAGCCTCAGAGGGACAGGCCCCACCTATGTGGAAAGCAGTGGGGCTGTTGCAACACTGGATGAGTCCAAGCATGCAGGTAGGCAAGGAAAGAGGCAGCCTGGCCGGTTGTGTTGTTTGCTTTGCACTGGTGATGATGCAGTGGTATCATTTTCATGCTAAATGCTAATTTTCTGCTTTGCTGGCCTCAGAATAGCCTACATTCATATCCTTCATTGCAGCAATTAAAGGGCTGGGTGCTCAAGCTGAGGCACTTTGATGAGCGTGATTTTAATCAGTGTGCACGAGAGAGAAGGAGGAATGTGATTGCCTTGCTGCTGCTGTGGGAACACGTGACAGCCCATGAGGGGCAGGAGAGTCCCTACCCTGGCGTGAGCATGCATCAGCTTCAGCTCAGCACTGGACCGGGAATGCAGGTTTGCCACATCTTCCATTTCTCTGTCTGGTCAGGAATTGCTGTTTGACTTCAGCAAAACCTTGGAACAAACCACCTGCTCCCCTGCCTCACGTTTATAGCCCGTGATGCCACCCTCCAAGGTGCCATGCATATGGCACAGGGATCCCCAGCCGCTGCGAGACAGGCGGAGCATGGCTTGCCTGTCCCCCCCGGTGGGGAGGCAGGGCAGGAGGAGAGGGCCACACTGCACGTGCAGGATTTCCAGGTGTGCCTGTAGGCAGCAGGATGGAATTCCACAGGTCCCTGCTGTGAGACAGCATCTGAGACTGCTCTGCATGGCTGGGCAGGAGAGTCCATTTGTGAGAGTGCCAGGAACGGTATTAGATCTAAGTACTTAAGCATTTACACTGTTTGCCTAAATCATAAAGCTCATCCTCCTGGATATGCTCACACATCCCCTCTGCTTCTTCAGCTGGCTTAAATGTCCCTCCAAAGGGGAACAGAGACTTGTCCCTTGAATGCTTACTGCTTTGCTTTTCCTCAGTGTGGCTCAGTGACCGTGTTTGCAGGGAGGGGACCACCCTGCCGGGTTTCCCAGCAGAGCTGTGCCTCTCCCTGCTGCTGCCACAGCACTATGGAGTCACAGCAGGTAACACGGGTTAAAAAACCCTGAGTGGAGTGGGGAGGGACACTGGGGCTTGGTTTCTCTTGTCAAGGGATTTGTATGTGCAGGGATATCTGCAGGAAAGGAACATCTAGGGAGAGACCAAACTTGTATCAAAACTGCAGGAGCTGCTGGGAGGGAAGCAGGACATTTTTATTTCTGGGGCTCTACAAGCTTGTCTCTACAAGCTTCCTAGGTCATATTTCAGCTCCTTCTTGAATGTATCCCAATTTCTTCCTACATGGGCAGGGACACCTTCCACTTAGACCAGGTTGCTCAAAGCCCTGTCCAATCTGGCCTTGAATAATTTCAGGGATGGAGCATGTCCCTGTCTGTCTCATTACCCCATCCCAGGGCCTACCTACTATTTTTGGCAGCCAGAGGTGGTAATGGCAGACAACACAAAGATCAGAGGAGTGGCTGGTTTTGTTCTCTTCACCAGTTCAGACAAGACTTTGAATCTTTTTTCTGGATTAGCCACCATATCTCAATGCCTGTCTTGCTCCCACAGGTAAACTTTATCACAGACATTTGAACACTTACCCTGTTTTTCTGGTGGTTTTAACACTGCCACTGCTCTCTGGTCAGGCAGAAGGCTGGGTAGCCTTTGTAGTCAGTGGCAATCCTGGGCAAACAGCCCCCACATATCTACAGCACAGCTTCACAGAGAGAATGTGGATTCTTTCCTCCACTGAGCTCACAGCTCATGCCCAGCAGGACCCTTTGCCAGGCCCCATCTGATCTCTCTAAAAAGCTCCTCTTCTGTCTAGGCTGGCACTCAAGAGAGGAGGACAGGCGCAGTAGGCATAAGTGTGTCAGAAGTGTATGTTCATTGCTTTAAAAAAAAATTAAAAAATCTGGCTTTGACCAGCAGCATCTGAAGCAAGGTGCTATTTCTCTTTTCATCATGGATAGGTGGGCTTCCAGGGCTCAGGCACCTCCAGGCCAGGGGCAGGGCATGCTCGCAGTGTGGAGTGAAGGGGCCACATTTGGACCTGTTGCAGATCCCAAAAGTCCATGTCATGGAGGGCTCACTACAGCACAGGGAAGAACAAGCAAGACACTGGCAGGGCAGACACAGGCTTAGGCAGATAGGCAGCAAATTCCCTCTCCCTTCTGCAGAAGCTCGGGTGAGAAGGGAGGTTTTTCCCTCACACTTTGAACTGGGTACTAATGACAACACAAGGAGGAGAGGAACTAGAGATTGACAGCCATGAGAGATTTTTGTTGCTGTTTAGGACAGACCTCTCTCCATCTCTTCTTCTGTCTTTCCATTTATTCTGCACCTCCCCCTTTTTCCTTCCTCCAAATCCTTTCCTCAAACCCAGCCCTCCTCTTCCCTTTGTCCTAGCTCTCCTTGCCTTTTCAGTAAGTGAGGAATTAAATAAGCCTCTGTGGAGACAAAACCAAATAGTAAATTCTCCTTTGCCTCCCTGGATAGGATATTGATGAAGTTAGTGAAGAGATATCTCCTTAGGATGCTGCTTTTATTTTATTATTTAGTCCAGCATGCACCAGGTCAGGACTTTGGGAGCATCCTTAGAGCCACGTGCATGCTTGCAATAGAAGAGCTCACTGTGAAGCCCCAGAGCACCCATACACCCAGGCACCTGTCACCTGAAGTGACAATAACCACCCCCAGGCACTGCCCCACACACAGGAAAGGCAGGGTCTGACCAGCACCAGGGGCTCCCCATCATTCAGCCGAGGCCCACCTGGAAACAATAATAAAGAGGGGTATAAGGGCCCAGCCTCAGGGTGTTTGTGTTTAGTAGGTAATGAAGGCACCAGAGGAGTAAATTAAAGAAGGAAGGATGCAGAGGGAGAGTTTCTCTGCTTTGCAGTGTGCTTGGCTGAGGCTGTCCCTTGGTGTTGCTACCTCGTAGCTGTGCCATCAGAGTAAATAAGCCTCCTCTTGTAAATGCTGACCTCAAGCTGTGTAGTAAGTTCTGGTGCCAGCCAAGCCTGCCTTGGGTTGCTTGCAGCGGTGTGTTCTTCTCAGTATGATGCTGCTGTATTGCTTTCACCACAAGCACCAAGGGCTGTTAGATGCTTTCCTTTGGGACTCAATTCCAGGTACAGTGCAGCATCTGGCCAATTTTTTTTATTGCTTGCTCTCACTCCTCACATTTCTAAAGCAGCAAAGTTTGGTGTTATGTGTTTTGCCATGTTTTTGCTTCAGAGATGACTTAATCTTGGTGTTTTCCTTTCTCTGTTAATCTCAGGATTATGGAAAAGCTGTGAAAGTATGATTTGAGCTTCTAGAAATGTTTTCTGCTTTAAAATTAAAAAAAAAAGGATTTAACCCGCAATGAGCAGCCCTTTTTATTTAGAACTGAATTAATGAACTCCCACTGAAGATGGGCATGTTGGGCATTAATAGATGTATAATTATGCAAAACCACTGTTATGCCTGTAATGAAAATTAGATTCTACCACTGAGGCTGTGTTTGGCGATAGTGTATATCTTCATTTGTGCTATATTTATTCTTTTTTCCTAGCTGCATGACCTAGGATTACAGTTGCCATGGCGATAAGACAGTTAGTGAAGGAAGGAGTGAAAGGTAAGTTTGTGTGTCTGCCTGTGCTGCGGGGGCTGGGCGGGTGGGGCTGCTGGCAGCCTCTGTCCCCTGTGCTGCGTCTGCCTCCTGCTATTGCTGCCACTGAAAAGCTCTATTGCACAAGTGATGGTCATTTCCCACTAACTCAGAGATGGGTGCTCAAGCAGCAGAGCAAAGTGGGTTGGTTTTTCTCTTCCAGCAGTGTATGTGCATGACCAGGCCATGGGACTGCTGTGCTGGGGCTGTTTTGGTGGGGTGGGGGAGCTGATCCTTTGTGTGCTTCTTTGCTGCTGGCCTTGGAGGGGTTTAGAGGTGGATTCTGGGGCTACTGGGGACCAGACTAAAACCCTCCAACTACTCTTCTGTATTTGTTGAGCTGCACTCGTGACTGTGTGTGCCCTGGGCTTGGGGCTGGAGGTGCTGAGCAGATTTAAAAGATGTGTAGCTGTGGTGAATTTGGCAGTGCTGGGTAAACCACTGACCTCGATGGTCTTAAAGGTGTTTTCCAACCTAAGTGACTCCTTGGTTCTATGAGTGGCAGCTTTGTCTCCCTTCAGCTGAGTTACATTACCAGCCCTTCCTTTGGGGTTTGCTTTGTGGTGCTTGCTGCAGGAGATGCAGCATTCCCCAAACATTTCCAGAGCCAGCGCCACCTCCAGACCTGAGCAACAGGTCAGGAGTGCAGGGGGTCTTTCATTAAGTAGTTGATAGTGGAAGGGGAGTCTGTCCTTGGTGCAGCTTTCTTTATTAACAAGGAACACGTTTCCCTGAGCACAGCTGCCCAAACCTCTGTGTCTCTTTCAGCCTTAGCTTGCCCTGTATGTGTGGGAAGTGCTTCCCTGGCTTCCTGCCTGCCTCTCTCATCCTGCTCTCTCTCTTTTTCTCTGCACTCCTCCATCAAAACTGCCATCACCATTTGCTTTAAGCTGCTGGAGTGCAATGCTTACTATGGAAACTCAGGTGGACCAGCCTTGGTGATTGCAAGACTGATTGCAAGGCAGATTTTTTTTCTTGCAATTTTCTATTTCATAATAGCTGGACAGCTTCATTTTGGTTTGGTTTGGTTTTTTTCCTGAACAAGCAATGGCTGCCATCACCAACAACTTGAGAACTTTTCACCTGATCCTCCCAGAAGCAGTGCTTTAGACACTCTATGCAGCTCTGGGCCATGTTCTTCTCTCAGAAACTTCGTGAATTAGCATATTAAGGGCTAGTGAGTAAGTATCAGGCTCCCACCAATTGGTTTCTGTAACCTTGACTATCTCCTTGGACTTGCTAAACTTTTAATTAGGTATAGATTTTCCCCCAGAGGTCTTATAACTTTGTTTAACAAAAGACAAAAGTGTTTTAAAAGAGTCTCTCCTCTCCTGCCCTGCCTCGCTTTGCATTTTTCCCCAAGTGAACTCTGCACTGTTGATAATTTGCAAACAGGCAACCACCTTAATGCAGGCAGACAGTGCTCTCTCACTCTCTTGGACAGGGGTAAGGAAAATGAGCTGTCTGACAGGGACAATCCCGTGCTCGTACTAGTCTGTCCCCTTGAGGAAAACTCTTCCAAGCCACTGAACTTTGCTGGGGTTCTCTCCATGAACAGTCACCCTCTCATCCATAACAATCAGCATCCACCAGTGCCTGCACAAAATGCCTGTGCTTACAAAGGACTCCACAGCTGGGGGAGAAAGTGGAAAAACCCCATAGGCAATGCTCATTGGTGATTTAGAGAGCAGGGGGAGTTCTTGTCAGCCTTAAGGTAAGGGTTGGGAGCTTGAAGGGTCTGTATTTTGGTCTGTTGGAGAGTTGCTGCCACCCTCTCATGGGGGAGAAGATATCCTTGTGGCTAGTGCTTTTCTGGCTCAAAAGCTGGGGAGGAGCTGATACCCCTGCTCCTCCAGCAGAGCCTGTCTTCCTTCCAAACCCCAGCATCATGGGGCTGAGGGCAGAACAAACCTGTGGGACTGCTTAGCAAAGTAAACTCGCTTGCATCTGCTCCAAACCACAGGGCTGAGCAGAGCAGGTGCTCAGCTTTCCCCTTGAGAATGGTTGTGAAGTGATGTTAAATGTAGCCTGCAGGTCAGAGGCGTGGTTCTATGTGCACAGCCTGCCTGGAAAATCAGGAGGAATAGAGAGCTATACAAGGGGATGTGCAGCTCAGACAGATGAGAAGGAGCAAAACAAGCTCTCTCACATTTTTGACTCCCCTTCCTGAGATGAGCAAAACAGAATTCTGTTGGCAATCCATCCTGGCTAAGTCCTGCTCCAGCTGTGCTGTATCTCAATAGGTACAAGGCTTGGTAAGCCTTGCACAATAGGTACACAGCTTGGCAAGTGGAGCCAAGCAATAATGAGGGATGGTGGTTCATCTGCTTTGGAGGTGTCAGTGAGGTTAAATCAGCCTCCACCCTGCATCAAAGCTGCTTTTCCACGAAAGATTTGGTCATTCTCATAGGGCACTCCCTTCTGAGGGAACAAAATCATAGAAGACCCCATATGCAGGCTGGACACGCTTCTTAGGGAAGTCTGCTGCCTTCCTGGGGCCCAGGTTAAAGATGTGAAGAGAAAGCTTCTTACCCTGATATGGCCCTTGGATTTTCTTCTATTATTGATTTTTCAGGTAGGCAGCGATCAAGTGACAAACCCAGGGGCAGTCAAAAGAGACTTCGGGGCCTTGGGATGGCTGGTTAAGGGATCAGGAGCACAAGCAGTGTTCTCATCTATCCTTCCAGTTGCAGGGAATGATGGAGGAAGAAATGGGAAAAGCCAGCAGATCAATGCAAGGCTGCTGTCACTGGCAGAATTTTTGGATTTTGATATGGATCAATTTATGTAACACCAGGCCTGCTGGTGATAGATATAGTACACCTGATTGAAAAGGGAGAAAGGATCTTTTCACAGGAGTTAATCAGATTTGTGGAAAGATACTTCAACTACATTAATGATGGTGACAATAGGGTTGGGTGTTTATGGGTCAGAATTGAGGGGAAGGCCAAGAAGCCAAATAATCGCTGCTTGTGCCTTGGGTGGGTGTTCACTTTGCTGGGTGGAAAACTTGCTGGATGACCAATCCCAGAGCATGCTGGTGAATGGAGTTGCATCCAGCTGGAGGCCACTCACCAGTGGTGCTCCACAGGGCTCAGTACTGGGGGCAGTCTTTAAAATCTTCACCAGTGATCTGGAAAAGGGGATTGAGTGCTCCCTCAGTCAGATTGCAGACAGCACCAAGTGGGGCAAGGGTGTTGATCTGCTTGAGGGAAGAAAGCACTAGAGTGGGATCTGAGCAGGCTGGAGAAAAAGAGGCTCAGGAGAGATCTTGTTGCTTTCTACAACTACCTGAAGGGAGTGAGATGGGGTTGATCTCCCAAGTGACAAGAGGGAATGGCCTCAAGTGTGCCAGGAAAGGGGTAGATATGCATTTGGGAAAAATTTCTTCACCCGAAGGATTCTGAAGCACTAGAACAGGCTGCCCAGGGAAGAGGTTGAGTCACCATTGCTGGAGGTATTTAAGAGGCACGTAGATGTTGCACTTGGGGACATGTTTTAGTGATGGACTTGGCAGTGCTACATTAACAGTTGGACTTGATGATCTTAGAGGTCTCTTCCAACCTAATTGATTCTGTGATCTCAGCTATGATATGAAGCTTGCCAAGCCATGATTCTCTTGCAGCCAATGTCTGAGGTGAAGGTGAACACCCTGGAAAGGCAGATTTATTGCATGACCCCTGGGGTTTCTGGTTAATGCATCAGGTTGCCTTCTAGTAGGGAAGTGTCAGATGATAAGCCCTTCGAGGGGAGGCATTGAGCCTCTCAGGCTTACTTGTGCTGTGGGTCCAGCCCAGGTCAGCAGCAGAACGAGTCATCAACACCGGGCTGAGATTTGGCAGTGGTCTGACAACTTTGGGCTTAGGTTTAGATCTGTCAGTGCCAGGTCAGAAAAATCAATACAGTATTAAGCAGTGTCTTCATCAGCCTCTGACTTCTGTACCTCCTCCTTTAGCCTTCTGCAGGGCAGTACTGAGGTGGGTGAGGTGTGTGTACACACAAACTCACACTGCCTCAGCCTGCTGGGTTTATACAGAGGGCTGGAGGCAGCCTGGGTGCTGTCAGACTGGCCTCTTCTCTGGAAGAAAACCTGCTGGGAAAAAAATCCCAGCAGGTAATTTCATGGTTTCTCCTCTTCTTCTGTAAATATTCAAAATAAGCATTTAAAAGGTAGCAGCTGTAGTGGAATGAATTCTGAGTTGTCATTGTCCTTTCAGGAGGACAGCCTAGTCAGCACTCCAATATCCTTCCCTGCTCTCCAGCCCCCTGCCGCCTCTGTGTGCTGCATCCTCATGCTGCCAGGGTTCCATAAAGAGCTTACAGACAGGGATGCAGCAAACATATGCTGTGCCTGTAATCCCAGATGAGCTAGTCAGGTGCTTAAGGACAGAAGCTGCTCCCAGTAGGAGCAGTTGGACTAATGCAAGGTGTTCATGGGGAGGGATTGTGTTGCCATCACAAGTTTGGTCTCTTGGAGGGAGGAGTGGGCAATGGGATCAGAAGAGGCTGCCTGGCTTTTACATCTTTGGACATCAATGCAGCAGCATGGCTTCCTCACAGCCCTTGTGTTCAGTTCACACCAGTGCCATCAAATGCAGGCAGGTCACACTGAGGGCCAACAGGTAGCCTGGAGCTGTGAGGGTCCTGTGTTCTTGTCAGAGAGATGAAAGAGCTGGCAAATTCTCCTCACTGCAGGACAAAACGAAATAGTGGCACTTGGGAGGATGCAGCTGGCTGATGAATTGCCCACCTGCCCTGTAACTGCAGTGTTTGCAGGCAGGTTAGCAGCCACAGAACATATCAAAGAGGTGGCAACTTGGGGCCTGGAGGTGTTTTGGCATTTTTGTTCTGTTTATTTCAAGAGCCATGAGATGATGTGATGTCCCTTTGCATCAGATGCCTGTACTCCCAGGTTGTCCCAGGTCATCAAGTTTCTTCCTAGGCCCAGTTCTGGGCCAGCAGGGATACGGTGTCTCCTTACCCTCATGGGATGATGGGGAGGTATGTGTCGTTTGAGAGCTGCAGTGAGTTGTCAGGAAGGACAGGCTGAGAGTTTGTCTACTTGCTTTTGAATTTCTATTCCTTCTTAGTCGGCAGGAATGAAGTAGCTGAAACATCTTAACCTATTGATTTTTATGGTGCATCCTGTTTCCTTATCATGTGGAGAGATGGGAAGAAGAAAGCAATGCAGGAGGGACAGATGGAAAATGAGGACTGCAGTCAGCTTTAGTCCTCTTTAAATAGCAGTTTACCAATGAGGGCAACTCCTGTGGCTCTATTGTATCTCATGAATTTGTGATTTGAAGCACACAGATCACTTTGAGTGCTGCTTTATTTTTAAATATTGCAGTAAAGTTAAATCCATGTGAAAGATGGAAAGCCTTCCTTAACCCCAAAATCAAGAGAGACAGTTCAGAGAACAGCCTACCCTGCAATGCAGTAATGTACCCTGTAACCCTTGTACTCACTGCTAGTAGAAGTGTTTGACACCCTGAGACTTCTGCTAAAAGCAAATAATTTGTGCTTACACATTGATGGATGTTGGGAGCATTTGGTATCTCTTTCCCTGTATCCTTTTCAAGCTCCTATTGTCTTTGCTCTTTGGCTCTTATGTCTCAGGATAAATTCTAGTGGGTGAGCTTTTCCAAAAGTGAGAGAGAAGCGGCATTTCAGCTCTCCCTATGTCAGCCTCTTTGGCATGCCTAAAATACAGCACCTTATTCAGAGGACATCTGATTAAATTAAAAGATGGCAAGCTTGGAACCAAGCTCCAGATCATTGCTAAGTGAAAGCATGCTGTAAAACTCACTCCCTGTTCCAGCACACCACTGAAAGCAAGACCTCTGCAAGATCCATTTTGTGCTGGATGTGTGAGAGCTGACTGAGAAAATCCAGATATTTCAGAATATGTAATATTTGCTGATATTATGCTAAACTCTATGCTTCAGGTCCTTGGGCAGTTCCTACTTACAAGAAGCCTGATAAGACTGACACAGAAGATTGATGCTTCTGTGTCATTTACCTTCTCTGTAGCATCAGGGGGTGGTCACAGGAAGACCAAACTGTGTCAAGGGCTTGACCTAGGACAGTAGAGCCATGCTTTGCCAGGGAGCTGCGTGTCTTCTTCCCTTCCTCCCACCTTCCCAGTGCCTGCCAGAGATGTTTACAGGAACTGAACAGACCTGGAGGTTGGCTGATCCATGACAAGGCTTAGAGCTTCCTGTTACAGATGAGTGAGCAGCTGACCGAGCAAATGGAGGTTACAAGGCTGCAGCCAGGACCTCTGCTTGGATAATTTGTACATCTCCCCTTCAGGGGCGGGTTGGGCTGCCTGGAAAGGCAGGAGAAACCCTTTTTTTTTTTTCTGTCTCTCAGCAACTCCCTGGGAACCAGAAGCAGCTTTCATGCTGGGGTACCAGGGGCATTTCTGAAGACAAACTGAAACCCACCAGCTCAAAAAGCAAACCAAATAGCCTATGCCTTGGGATAGCATTAATTCAAGAGGGCAGGCTGAAATAACTGAGTATCTGCTGGCTCCATTCATGGGTCCTGAAGTTGGCTGTAATGATGTCACACTAGTGAGGACAAGTGTGCAAGGGGAAAGAAGGGAGGGAAGGGAGATTTAGGGTGGTGAGAGCAGATATAACCTGGAATAATGATGTGGGAATCAGAGCCTGCAGATCAGCAAGGGATTACTGCCTTATTAGCCTCTGGATTAGTGTCCCAGGGCCAGAGAGTGCAGAATAGACTGCATTGAATCATTCCTTATCAGCTGGTGCTGACTGACTCGTGCCTGTCCCAGTAAGCTCTCTGGTTGAGGAGGTATTTTCTGCATTCAAGATGGTGTGCCATAGTAAATAGCTTGGAAAGGGATGGGCTTTTAGGAACAAGAAAACCAACAGGGCGAGGAGAAATTATAAGAGGACTTGGAGGTGAGGGATTCACACAGCAGTTGTTCTTCCTTGAATTGGAAGGGCTCTCTTATTTCCAGATAAAGTCTCTCAAGACATAGCTGGAAATCTCCAGTCTTTGATTGTGATAGCTTTTATTCCAGCACCTTTCCCTGTTCCTATTTATTCTTCAAAGGTGAATTCAGACTAGTCAAATCTACTTTGACTACAGGTTTAAAATGTCTGGGGATTTAATTTTAACCACAGAAAACAGTCACCTTATTGATATATCTGTGAATGAGGAAGAGAAACAGACTGTATAAAGGAAAGAGGGCAAATATATCTGTAGCTATCCTGTAATTGTGCTGTGAGGCTGGAGGAGGCAAGGACAGAGACGAAGGTGGCAGAAAGTGATATTGCTTCAGCAGGGCCTGCCCTCACTGTGAACCACAGGAATGTCATGATGAAACACCAACCCAGGTATCCCATTTACTTCTTGCCACTAGCTATACAACATTCCCCAGGCAAGCCACTTTGCGTGTCCTTTTCCCTGAGAACTTCTGCTTGGGAGGAAGGATGGACAATACTTTGTGTTTCTACTGTCTTATGTTCCTGCAATCTTCTGAGCCTGCTGAAAGAGTGAAGAGGCAAGGGGCTACCTGTAAGAGGAGTTCTGGCTCCAGTGCTGGGATGGGCCATTGGAAGTGCAGTGTATTGTAAGATAAAGGAAATTCCCAATGCAGGGCTATTAGCCTTGCTCTGTGAAACAGATTTGGGTTCTGCTGTATCATAAGTGATGTTACACTAATGTTTTAAGCCTTTATTTGCAAAGGAAAGCCTCTACATGGGAACCACTTATAACCAATGCACTTTGAGGCTTGAAATGGCAAATCACCAGAATTAGGGCTTTTCAGCAGAGCTGACTCCCCCAGACATCCATCATCAAAGGTTTCTGAATAAAATGCTGGTCACTTGAATATGTGAAATTTGCTATGATGCAAATATTTGAGAGCTGGGCACTTGAAGGCAGTGAGGAAAATGAAGAGCAACCTAAAAGCAAGGCTCTTGCCTGTAATGTGCATTTTGTGAGAGAATGCAACAGAAAATTTCTGTATGAATAACACCAATTACCATTGTAATTTTGGATGAGTGTGGTGGCCTGTCAGCAACCTTTGTGCAGATCTCCAGGCTCCAGAAGCTAGAGGGGGTCATGCACCTTAACCAGCCAATGTGATTCACAGCTGGGAATATAGCCCCACCTTCTCCACACAATCACGCTGCAATATGAGGGACTTCATTCCCATTATGCTATTAACCACAGTATTCAGAGTAAAAGCAACCACATCCTGTAGCCTGACTGGCCTCTCTCTGAAACTCTACTGAGTGCTCCTGGCCCAACAGAAGTGTTGGAAGCAGTTTTGTGCTCAGGCTATGCTCATACTGGCTCTTGAGAAATATTGGTCTTTACCAGGCTGCAGTGATTGATGCTGAGCTTTGTGGATGCTTTTGAGGGCATGGAGGTGATGCAGAAGTGAATGTTGATCACTCACTGGGTATCACCTGGGCCCTCTAAGGCTAGTAGAGACATTTTGCTGCCAGAGGTACTATATTTTCGTTTAGAGGTAAACTCAAAGGCTGTTAGTGATGCTGCAATATCT
This sequence comes from Irena cyanogastra, assembly GCA_013397155.1. NCBI lineage: Eukaryota > Metazoa > Chordata > Aves > Passeriformes > Irenidae > Irena > Irena cyanogastra. Next base: position 536,307 of record VWZV01013513.1, on the reverse strand, counting down.
TCCCCACGAGTTTGAATGCAATCCTTGATGTTCCTCTGAATTTCACCTAGCGAGAGTGGTGCTCTGCTGACTTGGCATTTGTTCTGTAATCCAACTAGAACAGTTGCTTTTCATTTTCCTCTCTCTGGCTTTGCCATATAGTTTTATTGTCTGCAGTTATACAACTTAGTTCTGAAGTGAAGCCAGCTGTATTTCAGCTAGATGAATGATCCCTATATAATATGCATATATGGCTGCAAAGTGCTTTGGATAAAATATGCTAAAAACCACAAGTTTTTATTTTGCCTTTTCCTGGGTTTTGCTTTGTCACATGTTATTTAGTAGCTTTGCTGAGGTTTTGTCTCAATGCATTGCTGAATGAAGTGTTCTGAACAATTTTAGGACTACCGGTGCATTATATTAATTGCCTTTTACAGGTTATTTTTCCATCTGTTTTTAAACTCCTCATTTCACAGGCATAATGAAAAACAAAACTTTTAAACTGAAGTTTTAGCTACCAAGGCAGGGAGGCAAAGAAAGCTCAGCAAAATATTTGGCCAGTCTTAAGCTCAGTGTTGGGGATGATGTCATACCAGAGACTCCTCACAGTGGGGGTTTAGGGTACAGGAATAATAATTGGAAAGGACACAATGCACAGTGTTCCAGAAAGGACAGAATAAGCCAGTAACCCATCTGGGTCTCTGACAACTTCTCAAAGAAGAGTTTTGTATGCTGAGATTTGTTCTGACAGCAGTGTTTTGAAAATGTTTAGGACCCTTGCCATCACATTTCTTCTAAGTCTGATTGCCTTATGTGACACATTCTCAGCTGCTTTAATTCGCTCCCACTTCGTCACTCCAGTGACATCTCGCCGGTGTACATCAGCGGAGGATTGCCCTCTGTTTCCAGACATGCTGCCTTGAGCTGGGTGGGATCTCACCACAAGTCATTCTGAGCCTGATGAGAGTGTGCTGAAGAGAAGACACAGGCTTATGATAGGTTGTGGTGAGGACTGACCCAGTAAGTGGAACTCATTTATTTTGGATTTATTACTAATTCCAGTTTCTCTGTATGATTTTTGTCTCAACACACATTATCTTCTGAGACAGAAAATCTTGTCGCTATTGAGAGCTCTGTGCTGCCCTTTAGAAGAATTGGGATGATATTGGTTCTGATGTACTGGCCAGAACCATTGTAAGAAACTGCACTCTTCCTTCCAGAATTCCCTTTGTAGATATTTAATACTCATCTCCATTGCTTGTCATAAGTTTACTGTGCAATCCTTATGTGCTGCAGTGTTTTATCATAGCTCAGGTGTAAGACTTTGTCTGTGAAAGACCTTTTGAAATGTCCTTTGGTATCCATTAGTGTGAAATGTGCCATGTCACAAACATGTCACTGGCTGCCAAGGAGCACCTGGCCTCCAAAGAGTGTCCTGCTGCATTACTGAGAAGGGGGAAGAGGAGGCCAGCAGGGCAAGGCAAAGGAGAAACTGAATTTTTCTTTTCACTTAAAGGACTCTTCCTGGCAGAGTGGCATTCAAGGCACCCCTGGGACTGGAGAATCTGAAAGCAAGGGCCACAGTGCTGCTCAGCCAGTGGACTTGGATAATGTACTGTTGCCCTTGCTCCTGTGACACGGCGCAGGCAGCGCTCTGTCACGTGGTGGGCAGCTTGCTCTCCCTGTGGATAATGATTCCCACAAGTACAGAAATGTTTCACTCTCTTGACTTACAGGCACTGTCTTACAGTTTTAGGATCTGAACTGGAAATGCTTCCCTTCACTGGTAGAACCAGGCAGTGCAGTGCTGAGGCTCACAGCCTGACTGGGTAGGAGTGGGCTCAGGCACACACTCACTAGTGATGGTGGAATTTTCCTTTGTTATTCCAGCCCAGACTGAGCTCATCTGACTGTACACAAGAGTATCAGCGTGCCTTCTGCTGTGCAAGGTAATATTTCCTTCTGTGTCATCAGCTGACCTGCCCAGTATAAATCTCTGATACACCTTATAGTGCCTCTCTCCAAGCCTATGATGAGCCAGCACATCTCCTGTGATGATCCAAGGGCAGCTCACTGTTAGATGGTTGGTGTTATGAAACAACAGACAGCTAGAGTTTGAAAATTTTATGATTCAGTTTTTGATGCAGTTTAGTCAATTGCCAGGTTGCAAAGTTCAGACAGGGGCATCTCAGCCTCTGCCAGAGTACTCTGAGTCATTTCTGTAATAAGTTTAAAAAAGACATTTGAATTTTTTGTAAATTTTATATTATCTTCATCCCGTCTGAACCCCAACTTACACTATTCACCCAAAAAATGTTATTAATGAGTGAGCCTTTGTGTTGACAAGCTGCATCTTTCCCTGAATGGTATCCTGTTTACATCCTTTCACCATATTTTAATTTTTGGCTGGCTTTAGGTCAGGTGGGTAAATTTGTTTGTGCTTCGTAGTGCTTCAAGGATTCCATTGCAGATCTATTAATTTTATCAATATGAAGTGCTAGTCTACAGCAAGTCTGGCCATCACAAGGATCATGAACTGAGGATATTTGCTATGTGGTCCCAGAAAATATATCCTAATCTTCTCGCCTAGACACAGGCTTCAGGCTGTCCTTAGGCTCCAGGAAATATGTTCAAGCCTTGCTAAATGGAGCATTTCCCAGTGACATTGGGAAGGCAAAGAATGGACTACTTTGCCTTTACATCTTATATGTCTTGAACCTACCAATGCATGCATGTCAATCAGGAAATGTGCAGCTCTTTAGGCAAGAATTGTGATTCATTCAGCCTTGCAAATGTCTCCCTAATGGAGTTTGCTTGAAGCCATATGACCTTGAAAGTGGGAGCTCCTAAGAACGGAGCCTAATGGGAGCCTAATGTCTAACAGTTAAACTAATATAGATGGGGACAAGTACAGACTATGCTATGAATGAGGATTGTTCACCCCATTAAAACTCAAGCTTATCAGAGAAGGAGCTTTTTCCCTTGGCAAAAGTGTTTTTCAACAATATTAGGCATGTCCATTTTACAAGAAGTTGTCACAGCTGAGAGAGGATTTGAAAATATTTTTCTTGCTCACGTATGTGAAGCGTGTCGTATAAAGATTTTGGTGCATCTGCAGTGTTTGCTCATTGATAAAGCTACACAGATTATTTAGCAAAGACTGCTACACTCTTGCTAATACTGTGTGTGCTTCTAATATGTCAAGTGCTATTAAAAAACTCTGGTGTTGTCAGAGACCAATTTTTATAAGAGCTGCTACGAGATACTCCTAATCATGTGTAGTATAATCCCTCCTTGTCAGGAGAACATACTGTGCCTCTGAAGTAAACATTCCTGCAAAAGTGGAATACTGTCTTATACTTTCTGTCAGCCAGTTGGCCCTTATGACTGCACAACTGCAAGTGTACATGTGCATGCAGCGTGGAGAATTGGTGACGCCTATGTGGTAATGATTTTAACTAGCTTTGCATCCGATTTGGAAGCCTTCTAAATCCCCTTGGTAACAAAGTCCATTCTCTTGATTGTTTGTTTGTGTGATGTGTGGCCAATAAACCATATTTCTGGCAATTGAAAGCTGTTTGGATGAAAGGAAACCCTAATATCAACTCTGATGTTTGCTTTTTGCAAATGCTTCTTTCTCAGGCTCTATCTGAAAAGTGTCTTGGCCTAGAAGTTCAGTTTTGCAGGAATCCTTGATGATATGCTGACATGATGTGTGACTTCAGATCAACTTAGGAAATGGGATTTTTTTAAGCATTTGCCAAGGCCTCTTCAGATTTTTGTAATACTGATTGCAGACCTTAAAGGCAGAATTTTTCAGAGCATCTGGTACTTATCTAACTTTTCTCATCCTCACCTGCTTAGCTTTCCACGCAGCAAACTCTGGACAGCAGCAAAGCCTCCTTCAAGACCCTATCCAAAGATTGTTCCTTAGACTGGTGATGCTGTGCTATGAAAGAGGGAGTGGTGTTCCCAAGCCCTGCCTCTTGGTTTACAGAGCTGGCAGTTGTTCAAGCTGCACTCTTGCAGACAGATGATGTTCCAGTAGCTGAACACTTGGGTCCAAACTGGTTATGTGTTCTCCTAGCACTGCCTGTGAATTTGGGGGGCTCTTGCTGAGCCCTCCTCCCCTAGCAGGGGACTACTGTGCTCTGCCCAAGAAGTAGTGGAGTTTGTAAACAGCCTTAGCCCAGTTTTACATTCAATGGAAAAATTAATGTCTAATTGCAGATTTCTCTAGATCCCTAAACTAATTTCTTGCACATAATATTTCTGCAAAGCAGATTCAGGAAAATGTTATTTTTGCTTTAACAGTCTCAGAAATAACTTCAACTCTGTACAACAATTCTTCAACAACTGTATGATGGTACAAGGACCAGCACAAGGGTTTGAAATGGCATGAAAATAATGGTTTTTTTCTATGTGTGTTATTAACAGGGTACCTTGTTGGTGTTGGTAGATCAAAAAAACAATGATATTTTTTAAAAGGAAGCCATACTGCAGGGAAGAAAAACAAATTCTCCTTTTCCTCTCATGCACCAGCTTCTAGCCAGGAATATATTGGCTAAACTGAAGAAAGAGGGCTAGGGGAGTGTACAGTAAGAGAAAGTATGAGGATGTACAGATTATATTCTGTATCTCTTGTGCCTCAGATATTGCCCTTCACAGCATTGCTTTGTGTCCCCTGCAGCTGTGCTCTGAGCTGAATCAGAAGCTGCTGAAAGCAGCCTGGAGTATTCTTTCTCTTAATAAGAGCTGAAGTATATCCAGCCTGCTTTTCTCTTGCTTTCCCTACCTCCCCTTCCAGCAGAAGAGAAAACATGAGATTGAGTGGGTCTTCTTCCCTGCATAATGCCCTTCAGCCTTCCTTGGATCTTGCTGCTTAGCCCTCTCACACCAGTACTACAGTTTAGACGCAGGGACAGTTTTGTGCTATGACATGCGAGCCAAGGCCAGGGACTGCATATGTCCCCATATCAAGAAACAAGAGGACATCCCCCCTGCAGTGTCTGCATTCTGTTCCTTGCCCACACGCTGCTCCTGGTGGCTGTGCTCAGTCAGCCACTGGTGACTCCAGCACGGCCACCTCAGGCCGCATCGATGTGCCCACTGTCACACAGCTGAGGTTTCTCTAGGCAGTGGCAGGAAGCCCAGCTGCAGCCCACAGAGGCCTGCCCCAGGCAGATTAAACCACAGACAGGAAATATCTGCGACGAGAACACAGAGGTGCAGCCGTGGCCACAGGTGTCCCGGTAGCTGTCACCGCTGTCACCCCTGTGGAAGCCAGGCCTGCACGGGCAGCAGTCGTGTCCTGGCTGCAGCCCAGAGGAGCAGGGAGCTGACAGCCCTGAGCCTCATCTGCACCTGTCAGTGAAAACAGCATCTGCTGGGCCCAAGGCAGGGGGGCTTTGTTCCAGTCTGTGCTGCTGCTGTCCCCTCCTCTGGGGGTGGCATTGTCACTGCTGTTGTCAGAGCTGGCCGATGGCTCATTGCAGCAGTCAGTGCTGCATGGTGCAACACAGCCCTTTGGGGACAGACATTGGCAAAGATGGCTCGGTCAGGGGACATCATCGTTGTTGGCACAGCTAGGGCTGACAAAATGTCAGTGGGAGAAGTGGCCAAAACACGGTGGAAGAAAAAGAAATTTTTCTTCAGTACTTTGCCAGGAGGCGGTGTGATTCTTCCAATGTGGGTTGCCCTTTGAGAGAGAGTGACATCAGAGGCCTGTGATTTAGCCATGGTTCTGCTTTTTGCCAAAGGACACCCAGCTATGTTGTTCTTGGACCTGTTCTTTCAGCTCCACTCATCTCCAGGGTATACAGTGAGATAACTTCCCACATGGATAGTGCTTTGTCAGGCTAAATTCAGTGATTCCCGTTGTGACACAGAGATGATGGAGGGCATCAAAAGAATGTGGTTGATTCACCAAAATTTGCATAGCACAGGGGAGTTCAAGGGAAAATAACTCTGTTACACTTCTCTCTCTGGTCTGAATTCATTCAGTTAGGTATGTTATGGCATAATTGTGTGTGTATATATAATTTTTTTATGTCTTTACACGTATATTTATAATTTATTTTAACAATGTGGAAAAATGAACAGTGTAGCTGGATATATCTAGTGTAGAAATCCATAGGTTGCTGTCCTTTTTGCAAAGGACGTTGGATTTTTTTTTTCTTCCCCAGAATGTAGCCAGTGGTGATCCTTTTCTTGTCATCTAATCACAAAGAAATCTTCTGTTTTGCTTAGTAATTGAAATTGGCATTTTTTCTTCTGCTGCTCACGGGCTCTGCGCCACTGGAATCAATATAACATCTGACAGTAACAATTGATTTGCAAGCAGTTGCACCCGCACTGAGGATTTCAGGCCTCAGGGATCAAACACCTTGAGAGAAGAGTAAAGTCACTTTTAAATTGAGAATTGCCACAAGTGTAACTTCATTGTACTGTAACTTTTGCACCGTTCCAGCAGCACCTTGAGTGGTCCCATGCTTGTTGCTTTGGTACTGACAGCTGAGGAGCATAAGCCAGGTGTGTTCTCAGTGTACACAGTCACAATGTAGGCAGCAGTTGGCTGGAGGTGAACCCGAGTTCCGTGCTGGGCTGCTCTTTCACTCAAGGAGTTGTACCTCGGTGAGCTGCCAGGGACAGGACAGTCCAGCCTCCAAAGAAAGGCTGAAAGGGGTTAAGAAAAATTTTCTTCAGTTGTCTTCTTTTATTGAAACCGTACATGAAGGTCCATCAGAAATATGATCTTATTAATGAATGAATGTCAGTGGCAAGGTCATCAGATTTACAGATGCGGGTTCCTTCCTCCTTTTTCATGGTGGTAGCAGTTTTCTCTGATGAAATGTGCAGTACATAGCTTTTCATTAAATTTCTGTTTCTGTTCTCAATGGGATTGCATAGGTCATAGCATTTGGTGGTATACTCCAGGCTTCTTTAAACTGGCAGGGGGGAGTCATGGATAAATGAAAGCTGGAAAGAGCACAAAATGCTACCATGAATGTCTAGATCAAACTTGGGTGATGCTTCTGCTCTTTTCAGCACTTCCAATCTGACATACTCCTAGCATGCTGTTCTTTTGCATATATTGGTACTATGCAACATGGCCTCTTCAGATGAAGAAGCAGGGATTAATGAGCTGCACGGGAACACTAATTTGTCTGAGTTAGAGGAGATTAGTTTTGTTTAGACCATTAACATAATTAATCTTGAGACCAGAAGTGTTCATCTAGTATTGCAGACTCGCTGGGTTTTTTTTCAGAAGTTGTAGCCCAGCACTATTAAATGAGCATTTCTAAATATGTTCTATTTCAAAACGTGATCTTTGTTCTTTGAAAGCATTTAGAAGTTATGTATGTTCTACAGTTATGTAGAAAAAGAAAGATATGCCATTGCTCTAATAATTTGTCCCACTATAGTATTTTGAGGGACCCAAACTGGTCAGTTCCTCTGAGAGCTCCAAATCAAGGGCTGCATATAAGGTTTACTATGTTAAGGACAGAAGGAAAGAAAAACCCACAAGTAACTTGCAGAGCTGTAATACTTGGTTGGCTCAGTGCCCTTCTGTCCCATCACACTGTCTGGGGAAACATTTATGTCTTTTAACATTTTCTCTTTTCCCCATTGCTAAGTCTTTTATCCCTCATAACAAGAAGGAGCTGAAGTCAGACCATGGGAATAATTTTCAGGCAACAGAAGATCTGCTATAGATCTCAGAAAGTACTCATAGGGACTAAACTGCTGTCTGTAAGGGACAAAGAGTTATGGTATACAAGCTTCTTGTCCAGTTAGGGAAAGCCATTTTCCTTGCATTTGGTGGGGCAATAAGTGGCTTGGAGGAAAACCAGGAAAAGGAAAAAGTGGGACTGACAATAGAGGGTCCATCTCTATCCTATGAGACTCCTAAGAATGTGTATGAAGTTACACCTGTTTCTGTAGTTTTGCACCTCCAACCATGAAATAGTTTTCTTTCCTTACACTTCTTGAGATTTGGGATCAATGCAGTACAGTTAGTTCAGCTTGCAACCAGCTTGGCCTTAAAAATTCTGTTTCAAGAATTCTACGGTTACAAATCTATCTGAAAAGGTATAAAATATTAAGGCACTGGTGTTAAAATGAGTGTGCTGACTGATGCTGCTATGGGAAAAAGCATTAGCAAAAATGATATTGGGATATAGCTTGTGTTGGTCTTTGATTTAGTTTGAGGGAATTCAGAAACTCTTGTGGAAACATTTTTTAATGTGGAGCTGCTAAGCAAACTTGTTCTAGCAATTTTCCAAAATGGAGAGTTGTGCTTTATAACTTAGAAATGGGGTTTTATTTCCAGCTCTTTGAGAGGAATGGGAGGAGCAGCTTTCCTTCTGACATTTACTTTAATTCATAAAAATTACAGGCATCTGCCAAAATATCCTAAATTGTGGAGGAGGTAGAAATTGGGTCATGGAGAAAGATTAGTGTCAAGCAAAAATATTTCCCAGTAGTTTTATATGAGAAGGGGGAAACTGTGTGTGCTGCAGAAGAACTGTCTGGCTGTGAGGGTTTTTTTGCACAACCACATCTGGCTTGTTGCTTTAATAGAGAACGAAGAGAGGAGGCTAGAATCAGGATAATTATCTTTGTGCTTGTTTGCTCTTCATCTTTTATGTATCATTGGATTGCCGTGTCCTGCCCTGTAAACGAGTGTTACTTGAATTTATTTCGGGAATCTTTTTCTTCAGGGAGAGGGGAGGCCAAATCCTCATCAGACATGCCTTCCACAGGGGTCGTATCTTATAGATGCAAAAAGCTCTAGACAGCACACTAACAGTGGCCTCAGCAGAAACCTTCTCAGTGCAAGGAGGGAGCTCTCTCACGCTCCTTCAGATGGAGCTTTGGTACCTGCAGGGTGGAGTGTGCGATTTGACAGAGGTGGAGCTGCTCCACCAACTGGTGACAGCTGTGGGACTGAGGGCCTGTCGCTGGAGAGCAATGAAACATTCATCTCTTAAGGGTAGCCTGAGGGTATCAGAATAGGGGAAAGAGGGTTGAGAGTTAAATGGGAGCTGCTGTCAGCAAAAGTGCCTAGAGATTTAATGAGGATTCGGTTTCTGCTTCCCAGAGCAGCTATTCACCTACAGGAAAAAAAAAAAGAAATCCTCAAAAAGTCTAGGCACAATAGTCTCACTTGTCGCAGTGTGCCACACTGACCTTGGTGCAGTCCCAGGCTTGATGTTGGCCTCACCTATGTCCCAGAAAGTTCTTACCCAGCCCACAGCATACTAAACAGTAGCATATTGAGGTGCAGATTTACAGGCAGAGCAGCAGCTGGCTTCAGGACTCACGTGTGATTTCCTCTCCCTCTCCTCCTGTGAGTTTTATCTCCTACACCACTGCTGTGAGCACTGCCTTGCAGCACGATGACAAGATTACACTGAGGACTAACTGTGCAAGTGGGAACTCCACCTTCATATCCTTCCTCTACCTCCTAGGGCCAACTGGGGATGTGCTCAGCCTCTTAGCTAATTAATTATGCTGGCTTGAAATAACCCTTCAGTCATTCATTACTGTTCAGAATATTTCTTCTTTGGAATGCAGGAGAGTGTCTGAAACAGGTGTAATTCCCTGTCTGTAAAGGAATGCAGTGATGTCTCTTTTTGGGAAGTTTTGTGGCTCTTTTCACTAGGAGACATGACAGAGTCCTTGTGGGCAGTGACCTGCCCTTGTCACACTGTAATGTGCTGATGCAAGATGTTGGTGCATGACAAGGCACTGGTCTGACTCGCATGAGAAAGCAGATCAGATGCCATCATCTTGTGAGATTATGTTAAGTGTTTTTATGATTATATTATGCCTAGGAAAATAATATTCATAATTTAAATGGAAATCCATTTCTTCATTTCAAAAATACTTCAGATAGATGTGGATTTAAACTCTTACCTGGGCCTTTTCCAGGAAACAATATTGGCTTTTTGACTGTGTACTTCCAAGTGCCAGTAATGATACAGGATGTTTTTTTCCTCTTTTTTTATACAGTATTTCAGACAAAAGCTTCTCTTTTCTTTACTTCTATGGTAATGGCTTCTCTTTTATTCTGGATATGCACAGAATTTTCTTGCTGGCAGTAAGGTCTCTCTACTGGAATAAAGTGCATCTTTCAGCATCTTCAGAGTGGCCACTCTCCCCAGGATGCTCTGAAATTATTTTCTGCATGCTGCAGAACAGCTGTGTGGAGGATATGAAAATTTATCTGGCAGAGTGCCCTCTCCTCCAGCAGCACGAGTGCTCTGAGTGCCACTGCCATTCCCCAGTGGTGAATGATGCTGTGGTGTGGCAAGGGGAAAGCAAGAGACAGTTCCTGAGCTCAGCTAACAAAACAAAGGCGTTTTTTGTTTTCGTGTCAATCTAAGAACATCTCTCTCACTTTTGAAAATGTTCAAAATGATAGTTTTTAATTTGGCAGTCTTTAATGTCTAGAAATAACTGTAAGGTTTGAATTCCCTCAAGGACAGAAGGGTCTTGGGCAAGGAAGGGCTTTCTGTGTCCCTGATGAAGCTGCTTGTGTAGTATCAGTAACTGAAGAGGTTTGTGTTGGTGATTGGTAAGCCAGAGCCCCTGCACAGAGTTAAAACCGTCTAGGTGCACACAAATGCATTGCCTGATTTTGAAATGCTCTGTTAAAGATCATTGTTACTCATTTTCATTATTAGATTTTAGCCTTTACTGAAAAGACCTACTGTTGAAAAACGATGATTTAAATTATAATGATCACTTAAACCCTGGACAGCCTGAACTGTCTTGAAGCAACTTAGCATATTCAATATTGTCCTCACCTGGGGAGACAGTAAGAATTAACTACAGCACAAAAGGTGATGCTGGTAACAGACACTAAACTGTGAAGGGCTAATGTTGTCAGCTGAGCTAGCAGAGAATTCTCATCCAGCAAGCCCTAGGAAGCAGGCTAGGAGTGGACAGATTTAAGAAATCCATGTAGCATTGTCTGTGTAAACTCCCCTTGCCCTGGAGAAAGACAGAAAGATTTGCCAGATGCCTGCACGCTGTCCCAAGAGGGAGGAGTTGGCTTCAGAATTGCTTTGCTCACTAGAGCGTTTCCAGAGATTGAGAGGCATTGAATGAAATAAGCTAGATGGTCTTCACAGAAGCTTTGCTACTGTGTGGAAAAAGATCCCTGACTTTGGGTTTTTATGGAAATTGTGACATCTTTTGGCACTGGCAATCAGGGATGGAGCAAGAAGGGTTGTGTGTCTTTCTTTTGCTTGCTAACTAACTGTTTCTTGGAAGGAGGATTCAGGGTGACATAATATTGTCTCAAACCCAGCTTCTTATCTCCTTTTCTGTTTAAACCCTCTGCTTGAGAAGTAGTTTGGTTTGTCTCTGAGGGGCAGGAAGTGGCACCTGCAAAGCAGCAAATGAAAATAATGTCACAGAAAGGGAATGTGTCACAAGTGGGGTGTGGGGAATGTTTTAATCTTGTGTTAGTGTCTCAAAGTAAAAATGATCATGTATTTTGGTGTAATCTGCAAATAGGATTGTGCCAGAAGAACATCAAACCTGACAAACCAGGCAGCCAGCTAGCCCCATTACTGCTCAGGGACTTTGTCAGATAGAAGTGGTGCTTTTAGACATGGTGATCTGATTAGATTATTTCTCACACATGTGTTCAGTCACTTTTTGCATCTAGGTAAATTTCTGGTGTTCATAAGATCCTTTGGCAAGGAGTTCCACAGATAATCTATGCCTTACTGAAAGGGCTACCATTTGGGGTTTTTTTAATGTCACTCTTGTTTGCTTTTGTATTCAAGTCATTCCTTACTTACTATTTTACCTGTGGGGTCTGATGCCTCTCTCTAGCTTTCACAGTTCTGTTACATGACTCTGGGGATAGTTTGGGGTAGGGAAAATGACACATCAGAATGCAAAGCAATATGCAAAATGTGGGCACACCATAAATGTGTACAGATGCATAGTGATGATCCCCTTTGGTCTCTATTCCTTTCCTAATTGGTCATGCCATTAAATTTGCTTTCTGGCCACTGATGAGCAATTAACTCATGTTTCCACAGTTCTCTTATAATGCTAAGCCCTTGCTTCAAAGGGGTGATTGTCAAAACTACTCATGGTGTGTGTAAAGTTGTTGGTTTTCCTCCTGAGGGGTGCTTTGCCTACACTGTACCCCCTCTGCCTTTTTATAACATTTCTGTTTGGTATTTTGGCATCTCTTTGTGGTCAATCTTTGAATTTAATAATCTGATTAATTTATGCTCCTCAGAAAAGTTTGTCATTACATGATATGGATTTTTCCTAGATCATTTCTGTATGTGATGAGTAGGACATATCCCAGTGCAGATTCATAAAGGACTTTTTTGGTGAGCCCTTTCTTCTCTTCTGCCTGTTACATGATCATTTGAGGGCTGTTATGCCATGGCAGGTTACTTTTTTAAAGAATCTTAGCTGGAGATCTTGTTGAATTCCTTTGTATTTCTCGAGGAGGAAGATTTGAGATTCTCACAGCGAGTGTCTGCTCCAAGTTTTTTGTTATTCTGGTGCTGGATTACCTAATAAAAATGAGATTTAGTATTGCAATTCACAGGACAGTCCTTCTGATGTACTTAAATGGGGAGAGAAGGTGTCTCATCTGTAAATATTCATGCTAAACTATCTTAACTAATCAAGATATAGAGCTTACATGGCTATAATCTTAAGTTTATGCTTATTCTATGCATTCAGAATGAGTTCTGAATTCTAAGGTATTAAACTCAAAGATATTAAACTGATATGATTGGTCTGAAATTTAAAAAAAATGTCACTGAATCATGACCGGGGTCATCAGAGGATAAAGCCTGACCTGCTGGTAAACCATATGGTACTGTATTATATTATAATGATGTCACTGCCTTCCCCCTACACACACAGTGACTGCTAAGGACTCATTTCTTAATACTAAGTGAACCCAGGTGGCCTTGTGAGTGGCCCAAGTCTCTTCTCTGGTCCTCTCCAGTGATGCATGCTAAGATCACTTTGATGTTTGCATGATGTGAAACGTGTGACTGGAACAAGACTGCATGACAGACATCCAGCCAGAGAGACACTGACCCCACAGGAGGAAAGTAAAATATACTAAATGAGATGAAAATGAATCATTTCTCATCATGTATTATTGACTTATTGCAACTCCTGTCCTATCAATAGCAAATTTTGTGCAATTTTCTGAAAAAGAGAGAGGTGAATGAATACTTATAACTGACATCAGAAAGGGATATTGCAATAAGCCTCTACGTGTTCAGAAATTTAGGAGAGTGAATTTTCTAGTTCAGCTAGATAAATTACTTGAAGGCCATCTCCTTGCCTAATAAATGAAATTATGTAAGTCTTGTCAGTTATGGCACAGCTCAACAGGTTGGAAAGGCTTGAAATGTATTCAGGCTGCTGTATAGTCTAAAGATCTCTGTTGCCACAAAGTTACCTACAAGTAATAATATTGATGAAACAGGTAAGAAAAGGAAAAAAAAAATATAGTGCAGCAGTGGGGCACATCACTCTCCAACATGCCTTGACAATCCATAACAATACAGGAAACATTGTGTTCAGGTAATTGCTGCTATTTCTCAAGATAAATCAATTTGGAAAAATTAAGTGTGGGGTGACATGAAGGCAATAGCAATTTATCATGCCAGTACTCTTGGTTCTTTCTGAAACAAGCCAGTGCAGCTAAAAAGGCTCTTTTTAGTGAATTCTGATCAAGTTGAGAATGATTTAGCACTCCCTGGGATTTTCTTTTATTACTGAATTTAAAAAAAAATATGATAAAACAGCTATATTTAAGATAGCTAAACTGCCATGGATTATTCTCCTGCTAAATGGTCTGTGTTTACAGGGAATGAAGGCTTTTCTTCTTGTAACTTAGTTTCAGTCAGGAAGACCCTGATGGCTTCATTACATTTGAGTCAGGACAGAACTGTGCAAAATTTATGTCCAGGAGGACAGTGAGGGTTTGTCATGGGAAAATTGTAAATACAGTTTAGAGTATAGGAATCTCTTAGCAATTTTATTTAACTCTCACTCAGCTCAGGGAGGACGGTAAGCAATAAATCAAACACAACTATGAAACAAGAGTGATAGAATAGTCCTGAAAAACACAGGACTACTTTTTTATAATTTGAACACTTTTTAAAAATACTTTGTACCTATTGAAGTTGGTTTTTATTCTTCAGTATCAGTATGCCACTGTGGAGATAAGGAAAATTCTGTCCATTCAGAGTGGATTAAGAGGTTCCCAGACAATTATTTTAAAAGGATTAGAGGAATGTTTGGTGCTAATAGTTTCTGACCAGCAAAAGTATGAGAAGGCTTTCTTGCAATGGCATTTGGCATTAAAAAAAAAAAAAAGTGAAACTTTAACCCAATTCATCAACATAATAGATGCTTTCCACAGGGCTGCAATCCAGTATCCATATAACAATAACTCTTTATGAATCATTTTTCATTAGCTGTTGAACCAGAATTGCCATTATGGTGTTCCAGTGCAGTGCCTGATTTGCTGAAAAAGGTTTTCCTCGTGTAATTCAGAGTGAGAAAAATAAGCACTTGCATGATGTCACTACTGTGGGGTTTTATGATCAACGCTTTAGGAGGTGAGCTGAAGTGATCAAATTATTACAAATTAATCTTCAGCTTCTGACCACAGGCCTATCATCTCTTCATGATTCATCATCCTGTGATCTTTTGAAGCAAACAGGTCTGCTAGTCTTGGTTAGACAACAGGGATTCAACAGCTGATTCAATTATTTTTTATATCAGAAATAGAGCAATGAACCTTTCCAGAAACTTCAGGAAAAATAACTCTTTTATAAAATTTAGTGGCATTTATGCCATGTGTTAGTAACTGACTTAAACACGTTAGGTGAACTGAATCCCAGGAGAAGGTGAAAGTCATTCAGAGCTGTTTTTTCCTGGTGAAAGCATTCCTGATAGGACTTTTATGCACCCACAGGATCACAGAAATGCTTTATTATTATTTCCTGAGGAAAATATATTCTGCTGCTCCTCTAAACAATAGCCTTGAAACTTTTTTTGAAGAAATATTTCAATGTTAAGGAAGATCTCATGCCTCACATGTTTGTTCTGTCCTTTGAGAAGGTAATTCCAAGGCCTACACTGAAAGCATTTGTAAAATGGCACATTTTTGTCTACCCACAGTTAGCCCTGAACACTGGCTGCCTTTGCATATGTGAAGGGACTTGTCATTATTGGGAGGGCAAAACATTTTATTTTTTGGTAATTAATGTAATGCACTGTGGAGTGACACAGAAACTTTTGGTTAGTTATGTAACTCCTTTTAATTCAAACTATCAAATTGTAAATGCTTTAATACACCATAACACAGGTGATTTACAGAAATATTTGGCATGAAAACAAATACCCATCATAGTTTGGAAACAATAAACTAAAATCAACCAGTAAAACTGATTTTGCTCAGCCTCTTGCAAAAAAAGTTTTTTTTCTTGTGGTTCTTAATGGAGCAATTCCCAACATCACACTTAGTTCCAGCCCGAGTACAGAGTATTATGCATTAGCAATGAAGTAAAATAGGAAGATTCAGGCTCCTGTTTGATGTTTGTGGCTTAGTTTATAAACAAAGCTTGAAGTCAAAGAAAAAAAAGTGTGTGCATATGTAAGAGATATCCTAGTCAGTACCACAGATGCACAGAATGTAGCTGAAGTGTGTCTGCTGTGAAATCTAATGAGCAATCTTGCTGTTGCTGATGAAGGTCTTGTCAAGACTGAACAATTTATTCATCATCACTGTGTCCGTACCAGTGACAGCACAACTGTTAAAACCACCAGATTAGTTCTATTTTCCCCTAAAAAGTGAAACAGCAGAAAACATTCCACCCACTCATCCCACATTGATACAGCACACTCACTGAGCAGCCCTGGAAGTTAGCTGCTGGCACCAAATGGTCTTAAATGTGATCGTTAGCAAACTCAGAGCCATGTGGAGAAGGAAAGGTAGCAGAGATTTCCAGCCTGTGCAGGAAACTCTCCCAGAGCAAGAATCATTGGAAGCTGCTTGCACAAAAAGACTAAAGAGTCATGTATAAATCCAGAGGCTGCCCCACAGCAATGTGCTGTCTCACCATGACAGAGAATAAAATACAATGTGCAGCTGTAGGAATGCAAGGCAAGTGTGGGAAACGAAAAGGAGGAGTGAACATACCTTCTCCTACTTTGCATACAAGGGATTTGTGTGAATTTTGTAGGACCTGTGTAAAAATTGAGTAAAATCTTTTTTTTTTTTTGTAACTGTGCAACAGAAGGTACCATCTGCAAAAATCCAAAAGCCATATAGCATATGGTAGTATTTTTTCCTCCTTTCATTTAAATGGTAGGAAGTCTGTTGATGTGGCTTCTTTTCCTTACAAGGTTCTCTCAGTTACTTTTTCTTGACTGAGACAACACAGGTATCGTAAGAGGTACAGGCTTTTCATGGCTGATGTGCAGAAGACCTCAATGCAAGGAGTTTCTCAGACCTTCCACTGGCCTCTCCAAACCCAGAATATCCCCTGTCACTTTATGCATCACTGCAACAGCAAAGCTGCATCTTCTGTGGCACAGTTTGGAGGTGTTCATGGAGTGCTCTGGCTACAGAAGTACCAATCACAAATTTACATGTGACTTGGGGCTTATATTCAAATCAAGGCTTCTTTAGAATGATGAGAAACAGTCCTGTATGGGGAGACAGCTCAATTTCTCATGCAGGAGATGACAAGCGGTCCTGTGGAGTTTCTCTTAACAGCTGAAATGTAATTCTGGGCTGCACAAGCTGATGCCATATGAGTCCCTGCACCTGAGGTTTGGACAGACCTGAGCTGCCATTTCCTCTTGATTGCTGATTTACTTTCATTATAGGCACACACCGTGTTGTTCTTCATGCGCTGCTCACCGGAGCTTGCTTTAAAAAAAGCCAGATTTTTTCAGAGATTGTCTCTGTAAGCAATTTCTCCAGTAGCCTGATATGCCATATCCCATTAAAGTTTACAAAGCAGGGCCAGCAAGGATGACTAAGGATTAAAAAAAAAAAGTAAGTTTATCTCTTGATTTGAAAATGTGCAAGTGAGGAGAATCTTGCCTTCAATAATTATATTGCTGAATAATTACATTGCTGAAAGAAATGGAGCTCAGAGATAACAGAAAGGCCAGTGTAGTAATTGCTTGTAGTATTAAACAGTTGATACAGTGGGGAATTTGAATTGCTTAATGAACTGATTTAAAGGTAGAGATGTTATGTCCTTTAACAGTAACTGCAAATGTCCTGCCAGATATCTCATTTGAGACAGGGTTTTAATTCTCTCTTTTCTCTATCTTCCACCCCTTACACAAAGATGAGGCAATGATGTCTCTCCAGTAATGGAAAGATACAAAATAACTGTAAAAATCTACATATTTTGAAAAAGCTTTAAGCGTCTTAAATTTGGGTAGATGTTCTTACTCTGGACTTGCATGCTCCAGCTTCAGCAGAAAACACATCCAAAGGTCTTCTAGTTGGGCAGCAATACATATATGCCAGCTGATGCCTTCTGGCTTCACATGGTGTGAACCTGGTATGAAGTGGGTGAGTACAACCTCTTTAAAGTAGAGTTCTATCTGAGCTATGTCATCGGTGCTGATCCTTTTCTTCCCTTGTAGTTCTTCACTGGGCTCTAGTTCTTATGCTAGTACATTGTAGTGTATCTACAGGCCAACCCACCCAAAACTTTCCTACAGAACATGTGATATCAGGACAGGTGGCCTTGATTATTCATCTTCATTTAATTTATCCTTCCTTTCTCCCTCCTCCATCTTCATCCTTCTCCCTCCCCTCAAACACTAATTTCCTTTGATATTAGAGAATAGCAAAGACAGCCAAGCAAGCAAATGTGCTATCAGACACAAACTTCTGCAATTCTGTGAAGCTCTATAAACCTCCTGGAAAAAAAAAACCAAAAAAACCAAACAAAACAAAAACAACAACAACAAAAAA
>VWZV01013513.1:496696-518206 GCA_013397155.1 Irena cyanogastra | reverse complement strand
AAAAAAACCCCAAAAACCAGATTGTGTATGAAGGGCTGGCTACAGCTTCTGTGGAGGACTGAACTTTGTGCTCAAGGGAGGTGGCAGCTGTCCCCTTCTGCAAGCAGGGGAGCAGGCCTACTGGGAAAATATCAAGGGTATTAAAGATCAAATGCTTGGAAGTTGGGGTGCTAAATTCTTCTGTGGATTTTCAAGAGACTATTTGGCTTTTAAGAGTGCTGGCAGTGCTTGAACTCAACTTTTCTGTCAAAGCTGAGGCAGGTGGGCTCCACAGTGTAGTTGGTCCTGCTTTGTGTGCCCAGACCCCTGCCCAAGCTGCATGTTTAGATGAGAACCTATGTGTGGTCCTTTTTATATGCCCAGGCAGGAAGGAGCCAGGGTGTGCTGTGATCTCAATATCCAAGGGATGAGATTGTGCAGGACACTTCAGGTTGCACCATCCTCAGCTCTGGGATGCAGCCTGAGACCTGCACTGCAGAGCTGATCGTGGGATTCACACTGCATGGGGTGAGCCCATGACTGCCAGGCACTCTTGAAAGGTCATGGTCCATTTATTCCTGCTTTTTGTATAAATACTTAGGCATCTAGTTTTAGGCTTCTGTGGTGGGATTGAAGGGAGAAAGAGTACCTGGAGGAGTTTGACTACCACTGACTTGGTTTTTCTGCAAATCTTCTCAAAAAGAACAAAATGTGTGTTTTAATCAGCGCACAAAACTTCAAGCATTAGGGCTCAGTGCATTTGTTTCGGGTGACTGAAAATGTGGACAGGAGAGGGGGAATGGCAGAGTATGCTGCCATTTGTTCTGCTGCTTTCTAGCCCTTAGTTTTTTAGTAAATTAAGAAGCTCTGGCCCAGCCACCTGAAACAATTAGGTCACTTTTCTTGTGCAGCAGCTCAGGGTATGCAATTCTAATCAGACACTTAGTGAAGCAGATCTGTATTAGATATTAAATGACAGCTGAGTGACAATAGTACTAGGAGTTAAGTGAAATTTTAAAATTCCCCAAATGGAAAAATGGCACCATTTAAAGCCTCATCTGAGACAATTATTCTTTTTTTCACAGAATTATGGAAGGCAGTTGGAAAGAATTTAAACAGAATTTTGTTGCTGCAAGGAATGGATGCCAGAAACGGAAGGCAATCAGAATAGATCTTTATTTTCTGGCAATAGCTGGGTTTGAAGCACTAGATGTATTAAATAGTTTCAGCTGAAACAGTAAAACTCAGTTATGAAACCATGTAGAAGAAATCTGAAAGGTATCACATTTGCACAAGGATGGAAAGTCTGGGAGATCTGAGGGGGGGTTGCAAATGGTTTGAGGAGGCAACCCATATTTTTGGCTACTTCTTGATGTCCTTCATGAAAAATCAGACAGTGGTAACGTTTTGAGGCCAAGAAAAAGAAAGACATCAGAGAACCATAACCAGTGGTTAAAAAGAGAAGCTTGGTAGCCCATACAGCAGCTCATGGATTGTGTCCTTGAGATGTTGATTTTATTTGGGTTGAGAGAGACTAGACAGGTCCAAATGTACATCTATAGAGGAAAAACTGCTCTGCTACACTTTTTGTGTGAACAGGTAGTTGTAAAATTAGTGTCTCATTGCTAGGAAAAGATTGGGCATTCTCTCAAGAAAGTTCAAAATGCTGTAAGAAAAGATACTGGAGAAAACGGAAAAGGCAGAGCCCTCACAAAAAGACCTTCACATGTCAAGCTATTTATGTTATGAAAAACAAACAAAAAAGCCAAGACAATCCTTTGCCTTTAGAAAAATAGCGTTGGTTCTTACAGGTTCTGTTGTTTGGCAGGATTTTAATTTTGGCAAAGTGTATTCAGCATAAAGCAAAACCACAAGAAGTGCTACTATCTCTTTGGGACTTGGTGGGCAGTGCTGCAGTGGAAGATTAGTGGGCTATCAAAATGAAGTGTGTTCAGTTTCAGTTAAAGGCAGGAGCACAAGCCAGCAAAGTGGGACATTGGAAAGCAATTATAGGCTGTAAAAGCAAGGCAAAAAAAAAAAAGTGCTTATAGAAGTGAGCATATACCCTTTTTTAACAGAATGTGTGGTATATAACCAGGCAGGAGAGAGCTGTATTTTGTGGTATCAGGGAAAAAATATCTAATTACTTGAGGATATTCAGGCAACATCCTCTTCTCGGAACACAAGCAAATAATAGAGCGAATATGCAGTTGTTTCAAAGGGATGCAGGAGCTCCCACTGAAAAAACATCTTTTGTCTCTCTCATTATAAAAGGTCTCTTAATGCAGAGGTGTCAGGAGGAGCTGGGTAAGACCTGCTGCTCTGTACCCAGAAGGGGTTTGGAGCCTTACCCTCTGCTCCCAGCAGGCTTGGGGACAGCTGCTCGCAGCCTCTCGCTGCACGTGGAGCCTCAGATGCTCTTTTCAAGTACATTCACATGCTCCCCACTTGTGAGAAGCACAGGTTTGTTTGTCTATCACAAACCAGGAGTGTGAAAGTGTTGTAAACAACACTCTGCCATCTTGCCCACGCAGGGCCCTCCCTTCTCTGGGCAAAGACCTCCCAGTGTTGCCTCCTTCCCTCGAACTGCTATGTTGCCATCACCTCCTGCTTGAGTGCTGCTCCCACGTGGGCCCCAAAGGCAGACCCCATGCTCAAACAGCCCTTGCAGTTATTGCAGGTGCCATGAGGCTTCAGCAAAGTCCCCTGGCAGCTTCTGAAGTGTCCAGAGTTGCCTGCCTTGGGCTGAACAAACAAAAATGCAAACCTTCCACACTGTAATATAGTGAAGTTCTGCAGTGCTACGTGATATATCGACAAAAAGGGCGAAGTCATTGCCAATTTGTCTTTATTCACAGACAGGGGTGGAAGGCAAGACTCCCTGGATTGCTTAAGTAGCTTCCTGCCCAAATTACCCACCGAGTCAGCCACCTGACCTTGCTGAGCTTTCTAGTAGTCAAGGGGTTAGAAACTCTGATAAAGAGGCTGCAGTTCTGAGGTAGTAAGTGACAAATCAGTTGTTCACACCTCTTTGAGCTGAACAGAAGCACAGTCATCATAACAGTGTGGTTAACATTGGAGGTTGGTGCTGTGCACATCAGAGGTGCTAAGAAAAAATGAACGTCCACATGTTCAGATAAAGCAGAAGTCAGTGACTGTGGTCTACAGGGGTAAGAAAGGGTCAGAGACTGACCTGAGAGAGGAGCAATAGCTGAAACCCACCACAAGGTGTAGATGTGATGGACAGAAGAAGCCTGCCACAACTTACTTACCTATGACCAGGAATAAAAATTACTCCTTACAATAGTCTTACCATTTGAACACAAAGCTGGATGCCTGCTGGCATAAATTACTGGTTTTCCCACAGGTCATGAAATTAATCTTACTGACAGTATACACTACAAATGTTAGTTCCTGGGTACTTTTCCTCTTTGGTGATATCTTATTGTCTAGTGAGTACAGAGATAAAGGTTTTGTGACTTTTTGTTCAGTAATTCATTTTATCTTTTCAAAACAACTCAAGAATTAACATTGACTTTGCTAGGCAGAGAATTTCAAGGAAATAGTGTTTTCCATTTTTGCCCAGGGTCATCCAAGAAAAGAAAATTCTTTTTCTTACCCAAGGGGACCTACCAAACCCACAAGAGAATCCAAATGCACACAAATGCATTTCAGAAATTTCCTGGTTTGACTTTTCTACTTTGCATGGGACAATTGAAATATTCACTGAACCAAAAACTGGGGGTGACTTGCCTGGCACTAATCTGGAAAGTGGGATAACTGTAGTTATGTTGTAAACTGTGTTTTAGTTGTGAATGCTTAACTGAATACATTTGTTAAGGTTCATAGTCATTCCCTTTCTTTGCTTTAATTTTGGTTAAAGATGCCCAGAACAAGGAAAAAAAGTATTTTGGTTTGAATTGAAATAATTTTTTTTTTTCAAGAAACTTGGTTTGGCTCAAACAAAGGAAAGTACTTTTGTTCCGCATGCAGAAACAGACGGGGGAGATTGTTCATGCAACCCTAATACCAGCCCTTTTTCACTGGAGGTGAAAAAAAGAACAGGATTTATCTGTGTTCAGTGATCTTTCTGTGACTGCAAGATCCTTAGCTAGTGGTGACTTGCCATAATCCATGATGTCAAATATATTTTAGGAGTCAGGTCTGTTCCAGTGGCCAGCCATTTGTGTAGCAAGAATTCAATGAGCAAGGACAGAGATTATAGGGACAGATCTCACGTTTGGATTTTATGCACTGCTCTAATTGCTTCCTTGTGCCTGGCTTGCAGCCAGAATAGACAGAGCTGTGCATGGGAGGTGGCATGGAAAGAGCAGGGCTCTTTAGCCCTGAGTCAGCCATCTGTGGATGTGGCACTGCTACTTCTGCATCCCCACGAGCTCGCCAGCGCAGTGCTGGGCTTGGTGAGCTCGCCCTGCCCTGGCAGCAGCTGAGGGCACCCTGCACTGCACCCTGCTGCAGATCCCCAAACACCCACAGGAAGTCAGCAGCCTGAGCAAATGCTCTCTGCAGACCAGATCTCTGCGTTTAACAGACCTGTTAAAATTAAAGGAAGGCTTGGCTCTGTTTTTAGCTGTTAAGTATTGCTCAACAGTCATTTTAGATTTTTTTTTATATTATGAACAAAAAGGTGTAACTGAGGAGAGTCTTTCTCAGAGAAGCACAGTGCTGGGGATGTGATCTGAAATTGCACCTTTAGTCCCAACACTGATGATGGAAGTATTTGGCTGTTTAGACAGATATTTTCAGTTCCATCTCTCAAAGGTACCTGGAAATTATGTTAAATGCTTCATGGTACAAGTTGCAGAGCAGCTTACTGCACTTACACTGTCAGGGAGTTAATGTTTAAAAAACACTTATTTTTTTGTTTTCTTTACCTCAGAAGAAATATATTCTGTTTTATCTAAACAGAAATAGATCTGACTACTTTGCTTGAAAAAGCTGCCTATAATGTAGTGGAAGAGTTTGCTACTCATCTTTTTTTCATTTTCAAAATGAAATAAAGAAGAATTAATTGCTCAGCTGCTACTCTGACATCAAGGAAAACCAACTCAGGAATTATTGTGACTGAGTTTAGAAATGGGCTGGGTGCCAGCAAGGAGACATAGGAAAGCTAAAAACAGTATAATTTTGCTTTATGCAGTTCTCTTTTTGCTGCACTACTGCAGTATAGCACTCTAGTTAGGGCCTGAGTGTCTCAAAGTTGTTTTTTCTTGCTAAGGCTGTGAGAAGCTTTGGTGCATCTTAGACAAGGGTCAATGAATTTGATGTTTGTCATCTTCAAGCATCCCTCATGTCTCATGGGCTGGGAAAATTAATTAACAAAAAAATTGCATACTCAAATCTCACTGATGTCCCAAAAGAGCCAATATTTTCAACAAAGCCATAGCAACTTTTAAAAGAAGAAAAGAGTATAACTAGGTCAAGGAGAATGGTAAGACAGTGGGTTTATTTAGACTGCAAGTTTCAGTAGCTGAATCTAGTTTAAGTCAGAGAAAAGTCAAGTTGCTCTGGACATTTTGAAGGTGGAAAAAACTTACTGCCACTGCCCACCTTGAAGAAAGCACTTGTAGCATCAAACTTGTCTGTTCTAGGAGAAAGCTTGGAACACCAGGCCTGTGGTCAGACTACCATAATTCCTCTGTGCTGAGTCTGAGCAGAATATTACAGTAAAGGCTGCAGGTCTGACTTGCCCCAACTTGCAGTGGGTAGAAATCTGATATTCAAACACAGAATCACTTCTTTAGTGTGCTGGTACATGAAAAAAATTGCATCTCTAAGTGCAGCTGAAGGAATGACTTTTCAATGCAGCCCTATTCCAAGGCCCCTGCTTTAGGGCTACTCCTCCCTTCAAAGAGATGCCTGCTGGCAAACTTGGGGCTGTTCTTACAGAGCAGCCACTGAAGATGTTGGGGAAAAAATAGAGGCAGAGAAGTCTCCACTTTAGTCATAACAGATCCAAAAATCCCATCTCTGCATTGTGACTGGGGGCAATCTCCAGTGCTCATGGTGGGGTTCCTTTAAGGGCAAGGCAGTTTAGGCGGTAAAATTCAAGTGCTCTGCCATGGGTAATTTAAGGCAGGGCAGCTTGTGTTCCAGAGATTTTCTGGTGGCAGCCAGTGCCAGAAAAAGGCAAAAGTAAGCTGCTAGGTCTGTTTTAAAAGTTACCCTTGGGAAATACAACAGTTTCATTTATAACCCATTTTTTGTTTTGTTAAAGAGGCCAGCCTTGAATTTTACTGCAATGAACTGCAGGTAGCAAACCTCCAGCAAGGGAAATGTGAGCAACAAAATTAATTTTGTTTTCAAAGAACAGAAAGATCTAGAAAACTAAGTAAAGGTTGCTTAAGTTTCCTATGACCCCAGTCATACCTTCCTTACAGTGCATCAGGACAGTCAATTAAATCTGCAGGTTTTTTGGATGTGCTCCTGATTCTCAGCCATTCTCTCTTTGAGGTTTTAACTGTGGTTTAACTGCTGTAGCTTTATCTGGAGCTAAGCAGCTTGCATCAATTTCAGGTGGCTGCTTCTTATTAAAAATTGAACTGTACCTTTTCTCTGTTCTTAAGGGATGTAGCTGAGGTTCTGAGATCACATTTGTGAGGAAATACACGGCAGTTACCAGACTGCACAGGAAAGAGTGGCACTGGGGGCTGCATTTGCAAAGCTAGAGTGCCTTTAAATGAGAGCAATGCTAGTTTTCCACCATTTTGTCAGCATGGAAAACCTGACTGAAATACAAGTATTCTTGTTTGCACTGTTGTTGTTTCTAGCAATGAAATTAGGTACTCAGCAGTAAGCTGCAACTCAGGCAAGAACTGTTCAGACAGCCACAGACAATTCTGCTGTTCATGAATCGAATCAAAATCGTGTCACTTACTCCCTTCCTCTCCTCACGATTTGCCTGTTGCCTTCTCACAAAACAAAATTATGCTTTTCAAAGACTGATTTTTAAATCATGGCTCATAGCAAAATGAAGACCTCATAGGAGTCTCTAAGTGCTGCCACAGTACAAGTCATTATTTAAATAAATTACTTTCCTCATCACTGGCTTTTTTCCTAGACTTCTTGCTTTCCTGCCATAGTGGTAATCAGGAACAAAATGTACAGAAAAGAGGTTTAGTTGAGATCCGGATAGGAAATCAAGAACAATTGCCTAATTTATAATAACCTGCCAAAATGCAAGTTCTAACATTAAAAAACAGTAGTAATTTTAAAATATTTTAAAGTCTCCCTGCTTCTAGCAACACAAAAACACCTTTTCACATATTGAGTGTGGATATTCAAAAGTCAGCTAAATTGCTTCAAAACACAATAGTGTCTTTAAGCTAATGAGCTGGCTTCACACTGAAGCATGTGGAAAGTATTGATATATTTTGTTTTGCAAGGTTCAAGTGTACAGGTCATAATCTCCACCAAAAAGACAGTAACAAACAGTTTGGAGAAGATAATGTCTTGATTTAATCGAGCTTATTGCCAAGTGAATGTGCATCTAGCAGTTAGTTGCAGAGCTGTTTGCTTTCTAGATGCTGATAGTATAACTGGCAGTATATGAGACTGATGATCCAGTTTGCAATTAATACCAAGTGATGGCAACATATTAAATTTGGGGTGTGGGAGATATACAAGGAGAAGTATAATGAATGCAGATGACCTGTTTGTGCTCTGGTGTTTTTTTTATTATTTTGTTAGGTTGTTTATGTTGAATCCCTCCTTCTGGTTAGATTCTGTTCTATGCTTTTCATGTGTGATGAGGACAGGAATCTGTATGTGATACAGTCAAATTGACAAATAACAGAGATAAGCAATAATATATAGAACAGAGTGACAATTTCCTGCATTCCATTCAATTTATTGAAGGCGTTCTAATGTGATAGATTATTCCTCTCTTCAGGATAAATGTAAGGGGACTGCAGTGCTGTGTATAGTTAAGCTTTTCCCATTCTTTTGGTTCTTTAACTGGTTTTTACTGCAGCAGCTTTTGTGATGACTTATTGCATTAACAGGAGTAAAAATGAACCTTTTTGTCATTGCAGCAGCACCACCTCCACCCACAGTTTTTTCACAGACTTTTTGGAAAGAAATTTACAGCCTGCTTTATATGCACAATTAATAGTAACACATTCTCTTATGTTTTTATAGTCAGAGGAAAGGAATAAAATTCAATAGGATTTTTTTCTTCTGGATACATTTCCTGTACGCATACCTAAAACCAATTTTACAGCTAAGCTAAGCTTTCAGTTTCATATCTTCATTTTCATGTCTTCATTATGAATGTAAACAGTTACTGAAATCTCTCTGAATACATAAAAAAATTCTAAAAGCAATTCACTTTCTAATCACTGAGATTTCCTTCATCTGACTCCTCCTCATTTTTCATCGCTAAGGAAACAAGCATTCATTTTGCCATGAAAATAGGCTCTTGGTTTCTTGATAGTTGACTAGTTCCCACTACAAATACTTCTTTCACCCCTTGCTTTAATTTATTGTCTAAGCCATCTGCTGGTGACATCAATGGTGATGTTCCAGAGGACTTTGGTTGAAGGTGCAGGAGACAAGGCAGCAGGAGGCAGAGGTGGACTGTCCTCAAAGAAGATGAGTGATTTCCCAGTGAAGTAGAGGGAAGGAAATTGCAAAACATATTGGGGAGAAGTTGAACTGCTCCTACATAAAAAGATATTTTAAGCTCATGTCAGCTGTTAGAAATCCATATACAGAAAACTCAGTTTCAGGATCTGCTTCCATCATGCTAACACTATGCAAAACTGATCTTAAAAATATTAACAATAATTTATTCTCGGTAAACATAAGAATTTTCCTTTCAGGCATCCTGGCCTTAAATCCCCTTTCATGTTAGTTGGCTCTGATCCTTGATTCTATTTTTCTGTCCTGTGTTCCTCTCTCCCTATGACTGTCTGCTTCCAAAACAGTTCCCCTGATACATATCCTTCCCAAACTGTTCTTCATTATCTTTGGAAAATTCCCCCGTGGTATACTGGATGTCTCTAGAGGCTGAGTATCATGAACAATACGTCAGTGTATTGTTCTCTACTTTGTAATCTGTAATGTAGTGAGAAGCTTTTGAACATGAGAAGCTGGAAAGTGTAAAGGTAAAAAATGCCTATGGACAAGCAAAGACCTCTGTTTGCTCCAGGCGCCACTGACAGCATTGTAAACCACCTTTCATCTGCAGAGCTTCTGGCAAGACAGTTTGATGATATTGTGGGAGGGGAAGCATTCTGCTCACCCTCACTGAACACTGTGAAAAGAAATAGAGAAATGATAAACGACACAGTGAATGTTCATACACAAGTCACTCTGGTATGAGGATATCATTTCATCCATTTTCAGTTGTGAGAGAAGGAAGAAGAGCAAGGTAGTTACAAATTGCAACCTATTTGACTGGTATTGGTGTATAATGAACCAGTTTGCCTAAGTACCAATGTTTGTAAAATGCTTAAGACAGGAGATGATTGCCTGTGCAGCAACAAGAAGTTTAGATGATGAGACGCAGGTACTTAACAAACACAAAAATATTGACTGTTTCTTTCTCTCCTCTGCAACGAGGGCTCAGGAGGAGTAGGATGTTTCCCCTGCAGCATGTAGTAATATCACCAGTGGTTCTACTGCAACTGTAGCTGACCTTCCTTTGTGTTGTTAAAGCAGGAAGACAGCACCCTTCAGTGACCACTCACAGGCTTCTCTGATCACCTTTAAAACAAAAAGAGGACATATTTAGTAGGCCTGATCAACTAAAGGGCATCTTTAATGCTTAAAAATATTATTTTAAAAAATATAGAATATTTGTAATGCTTTTTCATAGCTGTTACTGAAAAGCTAAGTTTTGAGACAGCTGTCTTTGGTCCAGTTGACAGTTTTACTGCTGTTGATAGTGCTTCTAATTAATGCCTTGTGTTTTATCATATCCTTTGTGTTAATGCTCTTAAGAATTAAATTAAATGAGCTGCATTACACTATTGTGTAATAGGCTATGAAAGGGCTGGACATATCTGGAATGGGAGAAGACACTGTGTAATCACACCCAGAGCATCTCCAGTAGCTAAGGAAGGGAATATAGTCTTTATCAGGAAATTCATAGCTGATAAGGAAGCTTCATCACCTGTCAGTGAATTATATCTGAAGTCACTCAGAGACAGGTCTGATATCTCTTAACACTGTCAAAATGGTAGGCCAGGTCTTCATGTGAAATGAAGGGATATTGACCCAGTGAAGTCAGTCAATTTGTATGTTTTCATAAAAGTGAAATTCTAGTTAACTGCCCCCTGGAGTTGGTTTAATTCTTAAAAGTAGAAACAGAAATTGGTAAGGTTTCTCTGCTTATGTACTGGCTGATAACACCACACAACTAATATCCAAGCATGTAGGATTTGAGATGTTTATCTCTGTTTACAGAAAAGGCTTAAAATCTACAGCAAGCCACCAGTTGTTATAGATTGGGGTTTTCAGTGCACTGCTGAGAGCAGTTGAACAGGCAAATAAGGCTTTTGTTTTCTATGCTACAATAAAATAATTTGCTTAAAGGAGGATGATGAGAACGAAAATACAATTGCAGCAATGGTAAATAGCCCTTGAGTATGTCAGGACAAGGACCCTTCCAACCCAGACCACTGCATGGCTCTACACTGCTAACACCTGTTATTAGCAAAGGATATTTCTGTTCTACAGTCGTGACGAAAGGCATAAATTCTCAGGGTGAGTGAAAGTGATTCTGCCCTGGTAACAAATTGACAGCCACCCAGTGTAGACAGGGAGTAACCATGATTGACATATAACTGGAAGCAGTAGAATTTTGAGTGACATAAATGTGTATGATCTTATAGGACTGCAGTGTGGGTGGATTAACAGACACAGACATGTAGAAGTGGAAAGCAGTTTCTTGATGATGCACAGGATGCAAGTTTGAACACAAAGCTCTTCAGGAAGTGCCTTGAAATTCATACTTGTCTTGTCTTTGTTTATCTTTCTTCAAGACAATATAACAACAAGAAGAAAAGCTGACAAAAACCCAAAAAAAAATAGCCCACATCCTTGTCTAGGTCCTTTTTGTCACAACAAAGAGCGAGCATATCAGAGAAATCCAAATTCTTTCACACTACTTTCACACTGGCACAACTTTAAAGTCTTGGTAGTTTAATTCATGTAAGCATCTAACAGTTTGGCTGATCTCTGTTTTGCCCCTTCCTCTTAGTCTTGAAAAAGTAGCCCAGAATTACTGGGGGAAGAGGGGGATTCGTTCCAGCATTCCTGGGTTTTGTTTCACACAGAAAAGAAAACAAAGAACTTAGAAATGAAAAATGAGTGGAAAACCTGACAAATCATTCTTGAGTCTCTGAAATTATTTGTTTGGGTTTCATTCCAAATTAAGACAATGGCTTGCTATTTTGTTTCTAAATGAGAATCAGACTGCACTTGACAGGCATATTATTCCAGTGGCCATGCTCTATCCTGTCAGGATCTGCTGGAAGGAAAAAAATAAACAAAGGACACTGCAGCTTTAAAGAAATGCTAAAAAAGATAAATTAACAATGTTTAGGATTGAAAAAGCTTTGTATTTTAAGATCTGTCTTAGTGTAGAGTAGTTGTAGCTAAAACAATCTGAAGAACTGATATAATTACGAAATGATAGGTAGCAGATATTCTTAGTTGATATTTTGCCCAATATCTAAATTTTTCATTTGCTGCACTTTTGTAGCTGCTTAATTCTAGATTTTAAGTCCAAACTTCTGGCTTTTCCCTCTGACCTGATGAATTCTTAGAAGTTAGAAAAACAATTCTTGGAAGTCAGCAAAACAATTCTTAGAGATTTTTAAGTATGCAGAAGCTGCAAATCCAGCTGCAAAAGTAAACAAGGAAGATCAATATCAGTGATAACTCCCACGTTCAGAAGGACATCTTCCTGCAATTTCAGTTCTCCTCATCTTCCTGCAATTTCAGCTCTCCTCTCCAAAGTTGTCAGGAGCTGTGGAGTTCACTGTCATCCATCACGTAGCATTGCCTGCATTTAGACTGCTGCACTGGGCAGCAATTGAACTGTTTGACTTCAGCACTGTAGTTTGTTTTGCTGAAACTTCTATGTGTCTATGGAAAGTCTCTTTTTGGAGCTGCCTGGTCACTGTCTGCGTTTCTTTCTCATTCTAACACTTTCCTAGCATTATTTCTCTTCTTCTGCCTGAAGCTTTCCTATTTGTCCGCTGCATCTTGTCTCATCCACAGCAGGCTTGAGAAGAAAAAGTCCAAAATCGGTTTTCTGTGCATAGCTGTGTTCCTTGTAAATCTAGGTGGCACATCATGTGTGTTCTGAGATGTCTGCTATCAATAAAATAGCTATGAGCCTGTAAATGATAATTCCACATCTGTGGCAAAATAACCCTCTCTTCTGCTCTAGTATTCCAGTTCAGTGTGGAGGCCATTTTCAGAATTCCTAAGGAGATATTTTAAAATCTATACAAAACAGTAAGGAGAAATGAGAGTGTTAGATTCATATGAGGAAAATTTGAGCCCTGGCCATGACCAACAGAGAGACCCTCGAGCCATTTACTTTTGAATGTTCCAGCAAGAAAGCAAAGACATATTACAGACAGTAAGAAAAAGGGCTGATCTGCTTCAAAATTCAGCATCTGCATTGGTGATGTTGTAGGTCCAGCACTGTGTGGTTGAAAGGTATTCCTTCAAAGCTTAATGTTTAACCTGAAATATTTGGTTTTTGCCTTTCTTTCTCAACTTGTCTTCTGAGACGTGCACTGGTGAAGTGAGGGAAGTGGGAGATTTTATATTAAATTAATGCGCATCTCTGAAATATTTAAAAATACGTATTTCACATCTTGGTGTCGGTAGTTTAGAAAACTTCATGATTTTGCTCACTCATGCTCTGCATTGCTCGTATGTCACTTTCTCAGTAAAATATGCTTCAGACTTCTTTTCATTTAGTAAGCATCAACAAAAAATTTAAACCTCATCACAGGAGTAACAACAGCTATTTAGTCACCCTACCAGGTATTTAAAGATACAATGTAGTGTAAAGAATTTGTCCAAAATGTTCTTTCTGTTACTTCCTGTTTTACTAATCTCTTCTCTTGACACCTTTCCTACCGTGGTTTCTTTTTCATGTCTAATCTTCCATCTTTTCCCTTGTTCATAATATTTAGTCTAATACTAAATAGCGTTAGTCTCCAGTTGTCCATGTTACTAAACATCAGTTCAGTGTTGCACAGAGATGAAAAAGTCAATGGGAATGTTGAGAGTTACTAAGAAAAGAAAAGGATAGGACAGAAACCATCATTGTACTACTGTACAAATTCCTTGTGCATTTTCAACCTCAACTATTGCAAAGAACTAGAAAGGCTACAGAGAAGGAGTGCAAGTGTGATTTAAGGTATAGAGTGGTTTGTACATGAGGAAGTACTCAATGGTTTCATCAGCTTGGCAAAAAAAAAAAAAGGCAGGAGATGTTACCTGGATCTATAGAAGACATGTGGAGCACAGAAAGTGAATAGGAAATGACTGCTCATTATTTCTTGCAACACAGGAAGTAAAGGACACCCAGTGAATTTATAAGCTCTAATAAATTTGCTTTAATGCAAACTCAAAACAGCACCTTTCCCCACAGCACATATTTGAAACTCAGCACCACAGGGTTTTGAGGAGGCCAAGGTCAGAATGGGTGTCAAAACCAGCCTGAACAAACTCAGAGGAGAAATAGATTTGTGGCTACTGAACATGATGCTCTACATTCATCCCTTATGTCAGTTCTTTAAAGCTATTACCTGGCTTGAAGTTACAAGATTATTTCAGGAAAAGATCACTCAGAATTTATCTTGGTTTTGTAGCCCTTCCTAAAATAGTACTTATGTTCTCCTACTGCTGCACAGAGGATACTGAACTAGGGGAACCTTTGGTCTAATTTTGTGCCATTATTCTTACATTCTCTGAATGATGTCATTTTGACAGTATGCTCAGAAACCTGTTCTATATTGAAGTGTAGTGAGTGATTTATCTCCTGGAATTTGGACTTCATCTTTCTCAGCATCATTTGATCTCACCAGAGCAGACTTGCTGGTCTTGAGCAATGTAAGAATCACTAGTCCAAGGAAAAGTTTTGTATGTGTGAAGTTTTGAAAAAAGATGATTATATTTCCAAAAACTAACAACAAAATGGAAAGAGAAGTAACTCTGAGTAATCTAGGAGATGTGTTTCTAACTGAACTTTATTAATGGTAGTTTTCTGCTGTGGTTATTTTCATACATTTATTGAGCAGAGCTATTTTCCTCACTCTGGTTGTGTCTTATAAAATTCCACAGCATAGAACTCTCACACTTGCCAGGGATAAAACATAGGTGTGCTGTAATTTAGCTATAAGCAAGGTGGTTTAAATAGTGGTTATGGTTTGTCTTTAATCAGCAGGTTTAGAATATGCATTTTTGTTTTGTAGAAACTTTCAAATTTTCTTTTACCTCTTTCTTTTCCCACTGCAGCAGTAATTGCTCATGTGCTGTTTAGTGATCCTAGGGCCATGCAGCTCCCCAGAGGGATAGGCAGGGCTCTGCTAAAATAACAGTTGTATTTGGGGCAGGAGTCAGCAAAATAAATAAGGGCCTGTATTTCTAAAGGCTGATTTTTGCCAATAGGGAGATCCTCATACAGTGTGAAGCAGCACTGTGTTAAATCTCAACAGAGATACTTTGTTTGATGGGGCTTAAAAATCTGGGGCCATGTGTGCAAGATTCTCTTCTTAAGTGGATGCAATTATCAGCACTGTGCCTGGGTAAGGTTTTGCTTCTATCTCTGCCTCTCTTTATGGCCCAGCAACCCTACAATTGCCCTGTTTATCCCCTTACTTTTCTGGAAGTTTATCCATGCTCACTCGGCAAGCTGCATTTGTGGCTGCATGTTGCTGGTTGCACATGTTTTGATACCACAGCCTTGGTGGCAGTAAAAGCACAGCAGCACTGGCTATGCTGCAGCCTTACTGCTGTCATCATGTGGCGCTTGCTGCTAAGACTTATGAGTTTGAAGGCTAAATTTTGGAAGAAAATATCTTGTCAAGTTGACTGAAGGTAATACTTTACACCTTTGGTATAAGAGACGTGGCAGATGCCAAACCTTGCATCCAGAGGTGGCTGATACATTTTATGTCATCAGCTGAAGACACTTCAGCTGCAACACTCACATCTTTCTTTCCCTGAAATGAACCCAAGGTTTTGTGAGGGATGGTCCTGTGCCACACACTGCATTTGGAAACTGGAATGAAGTACATTCTGACTCCCTGCAGACTGGTCTATCCCTTTTAACTGATAGGACCAAAGGCAATGGGCACAGACTGAAATTCAGGAGGCTCCATCTGAGCTACAGGAAACACTCTTTTACTGTGAGTGTGACCAAGCGGACACACGTTGCCCAGGAAGGTTGTAGAGTCCTCCTTCTTGGAGATATTCAAAAGCCATCTGGACATGATCCTGGGCAGTCAGCTCTAGGTGGCCCTGCTTGAGCATGGGTTTGAACCAGGTGGTCCTCCAGGGGTCACTTCCAAACTCAGCCATTTTCTGATTCTGTGGCAGAGCCCCTTATGATGTGAAGGTTGATATTTACTTTACCAGCAGGTAAACAAACCAACCCATTTGCTGCTGGCAGCATTTCACACGTGCTCTGAGCCACACCAGGAGGGACTGTCAGGACACATTAGAAGAGGTGGCTCTAGGCATGGCCCACAGTCCTATCTGAAATGGGATCAGAACTCTCCTTTTCCAGAGAACTTCTGCATTTGTTTCCAGCTGGAGCTCGGGAGCCTGCAAGCAGGCTGGGCGGCTGGGGAGCTTGGTGCAGAATGCAAAATTGGGAATGAAACTACCTGATAGCATTCAAACACATAAAAACCTCTTTATGTTGCCTTGCAGTAGTGCTCCCATCAGTAACAACTGGGCCCCTAACCTCAGGAAGAGTACCACTTAATGTCATTATTGTCAAAAAGTCAGCATTTCCCTGCTGCTATCATATTGTGAGAAATCACAGCAATTTCCTATTTTTAGAACAGAAGTGCAAAGCATCAGATATCATTCTGCAGTACTGTGTCTGAACAACCGCTGTATTTTTAGGGGACTTAGTGTCTCACAGTGATATTTAAATAGACAGTGAGTTGAAACAGTAAAGTACTTTCTAAATGCTAACTGTTAGTATGCCAAAGCATGAAAAACTAGAAAAAGGAAAGCCCTGCTTTCCTAAATTCCTGTAGCCTATGCATGGAAATCAAGATGGACTGAAGCAGGTTTTATCACAAGCTACTTAAAAGGAGAGGTGTGGAAGCTTTGCCCATGCTGACTGAGCAACCATAGAGATGAAACCTTTCCAAAATCCCCTTTTGTAGTCAGTCTGCACATCTTCCTCCAGCACCATAGATCATGTACGAGCCCTTGCACAGCACGTGTGGGCATTGCTAATAAGATTTACTCTTTATCCATGCCAAGTTTCATCATCCACTGAGAAGGCAGCTTGCTGAGCAGAGGGAAGAGTTAGATTGTGTTGGATGCTGCTGATACTAATAAGAAACTTGGCAAGAATATGGTGGAATATTGCTATAATACAATAATGTTTTTAGAACAAACAAAAAAAATCACTACCAAACCTGTTTGAAATGCAGGAGGCACAATTTATAGGAAATTACTTGTTTTCAAGAAAGTGGCAAATCAGTTACAGCAGGTTTTCACTAAGCCCATTGAAATGATCATCACAGGCAAGTAGGGATAATACAGAGATGAGTTTGCCCTCCATTTCCTCGTAAGATGTTGTAAAATATTTGGGGGCATATTCCTACCCTCCTGAGTGCACAAAAAATTACCTGCTTTGGCTGGAGAATATGTCCTCAGAGTCACAGAGTGTAGAGCTATAAACAGTTACAATTTGTTTAAAAAGTGCTTCTCTCAGGACAGATAAAAATCTTTTGGGCTTGAATTTTCTTCCCCTTTCTTTTATTCCTCTCTTCTCCCACTGCTCTGCAATTCAATGGCTGAAAATCTCATTTACTCAACATCTGAATTCAGATCCAGCCATAATCTGTATTCTCTACTGTAAAAACTGTAAGGAATGAATAGCTGCTTGATAATTTCATCGATTTTTTTTTCCCCCCAGTTTGCTAGTTTCAATATAGGTCATACCAGTGTCCTTCCCTAGTTTTGGCATAAAGGGAGGAACACAAGCAAGTTTACCTTAGGTGATGACTGTTGGTTCTTCAATGCTTTGAAGTCTTTCAGCACTCTGTTATTATGCACATACCTTGAGTAACATGGATGACATATTTATGTATAAAACATCTTCTAAATTGAACATTTTAACTACGTGAAATATTTCTCACACATGACAGACGTAAGACACTGATAATAATTAACTAGCTTAAAAATAGTCTTGTGCAGAAACTAGAACCCAGGCATCCAATGCAGCATGAGGGAGGTAAAGAGCTTTTCCCTAGAATACCAATGCAATTTTATAGCTAAATATTGTTATGTATTCATTCACTATTATTAAATGTAATTCTGAAAATTAGAGAGCATTTTACTTTCTTGAGGGCTTTAACTCTGCTGGCTGGTAACTAGATTCCAGATTAGTCAACTCACCTAATCCCTTGTTTATGTTGCTGAGTCAGATTGTGATATTTTATTCACATTAGGTGGCTCCTGGTCGATTTAAACAGGATTACCCATGCTGTAAGACAGTACTAAACATGAGTGAGTACAGGGCACAATTCAAATTGGGTGTCTCACTGGGATCTCAGAGTACAATTTAACAATGTGAAAAAATTAACTTAGCCCAAGATACCACAATGTCTCTAAAACCTATACTGAAGTATTCTGAGCTGCACATAATTCTTTGCAGTTCCAAGAGAGCAACAGAGGACTTGGAGAAAGTGTTAATGCTCAGACTACAGAGTTTTATCTCAAACATAATTTTTAAATGTTAATTTTGTACAATTTTTGCAATGCATGTTTGATTGCTGTCAGTGGAAGTCAGGCAGGAAACTACCTCAGTCCCTCATATTCAGTATTATGGTAGTCACTCATGGAGACATGTTTAAATTCTTGTTCTTACTGTGTTTATGCCAGAGAGAACCGATGACAAGTGAAATCCCTACCTTCATTTCAATTGTTTGGGTCCCACAACTCTGCCCCTGAGAAACATCCTCATTTGAAGTATTTGACTGCTAACGCCATCAGTTTGATATTTGTTAGTTAATTACTTGGAAGGTGGGGGAAAAGAATGATGATTAAATAAATCTGTTAGATATCCATCAGCTCTTCCCTTCTAAGTACATCAGTGTTACTTATAAAATAGGCCTCTGATGACTTCACATTTTCAGAGAACTTGTCTGGCTTGGGCTGCTGCAGCTTTTGCCTGGGTGCTGGAGAAAGCTGATTTTGATATGACAGGGATGCTGCCCTGGAAAATGTTCTGCTGAGAAATATTTTTTTAATTATTGGGGGGGAAGGGGTGATTTTTTTTACACAGATGTTAAATTTCCTAGAATTAATCGGGTAGAAAAATGCCTTTGAGGCATCACTCGGTCCATTAACTGCAATGCCAACAGCCAGTGGCTGGAGTTGAATACTAACAGACTTTACAGCTCTTTTGTAATAGACAAAGCCAGACAGATCCACAGCTCAGCCTGGTCCTCCTGTTCTTACCTGCTGCCTTCTGTGTGTATATCCCCAGTGTCTGCAATGTGCTTCCTTTTTGAACAGGGAGACATGAATATAAGAAGCTGTGTTGGTTTGCTCATTTGTGTAAAAATTATACACTCAGCAAACCAGGATCAGGTCCTCCTCCTCCACTTCTAGGTACTACTTTAAAGTTAACGCTATTGCAGCATTATGTCAGACACATGCTTCATAATACATGGAGCAAAACAGCTGAAAAACTAATTTTAAGGATGAAATTTCCGGAGAGAAATCTTTATTCATAAGATAAATGTGAAAAAAATACAGAAGGAAAATGAAAAGGTGTTGGTGATATTTCGTGTAAGCATGTTCTTTTGTTGGCTACATGAAAGCTTTTAATAGTTTTTTCCATACAGAATACAGACCCTGTTCTGAATCACAGTGTCTTTCCTAGGGAAGGCAGGCAGTCCTTGTGCACTTCTGCCTTGCAGAACTGAGTTCAGCAGAGAGGTGGATAGCAGTGGGGATATAGGCTGACATAAGTGGTATGTGCACCTCTTTTGGATTCTTATCTCCATACTTCACTTAGGCTATTAGGACCATGCCTTCCTTGTTAGTTCTAAGCTAGGTGTCTCCAAGCCAAACTTGGCTGCAGTGGGTAGTGATGATTTAGTATGCAGGCTGCTTCTCCGAGTTTCTACTACACCAACATTCATAGAAGATGCTGACCTTGGAATCAACTATGGATGAGACATAAACCCCAAAACACTTAATACTTTGAGTGGCTAATAATCCCAAATTAAACTTGAAAGGATAAGTGGTTAACTTTAGGACCCTGATAATATTACTTTATACACAATTAAAAGTTCCTCCCTCTGGTTTCTATAGAATTTATGCTATCTCTCCTCCAAGACTTCCCATGTTGGGTGCTCGGGTATGATAATGAAGGGACCAGAAAGCTAATTATTAATAGCTTGTTTATCTATTTGCTATGTGGTATCCCTGCAGCAGTCTTATTTCTTTGTTTGAAGTCTTTTATACACATGCATTTATAAGGCACTTGGGAATATGAGGAGAAAAAGCAGCAAATAAATATGTTTGGAAAGCATATGTTTTACTAAATGGGCAAAGGGTAAGGAGTTACAAAAAGGAGAAGGGAAGAAAATGGGCTCCAGCTTAGGAAAGCAATGTGAGAGATGCTGAGTGAAAAAAGAACAGTCATCCAGCTGGGATTTATTACGTGGAAAGCTTTGGGGTTTTTTTTTACAAAAGCTGTGGAAGACCAGAAATCAAAGATCACTCTATATTTACCAGCTTTTTTGAAGTATCTCTTCACTAATATCAGAATATCTCATAAAGATTAATCAACTGATCTTCAGAATATCCTTATGAGTTTGAGAGATTTAAGCCTTGTTTTATCATTTGAAGAATACAGAGCTTATTTATCTAAAACTATACAGGAAATCTGCAATACAAATTATAAAGCAGGCCTGCATTCAGTGCACTGACTCAACCATAAAACCAGCCAATCTTCTTTCAGGGTTACAAGGCACTAAGGGAGGGCTGTGGGTGCAATTCATAGCCAAAAGAGAGAAGCTGATGAGAGACTCCCCCCAAGTATCGATGGAGAGGGTTGTATAATTCTGCTTGTCAGGTCAAATCTACCTTTTTTCTTCTGTTTTGATTAAAGGCAATGCCTTAAATGGATTTTCAGCTAGCTGTTTCTGGGCATCTCTGATGGTAGCCAGTCTTAACAAGCTAAGACCCTTATAATGAAATCTGAGACTGTTTTGAGCTTTGTCTTCATGTGGTCATTTTATGAAAAGTTAGAGAACTTGTATGCGGTGAAGATGATAACACCTATGTTACAGGAAGTTAAAACCCTTTAGATTGATGAATGACAGATACAGCTAACACACAAAAAGGGAAAAATGTCCTATTTATTGTTCCAGTTGAAGTTTAGTAGTTCTTTGACAGAATTTAGTAATTTTCCCATTTTGTGTTCTCCTTCAGCTTTTAACCATACATTGCTAAGGTTGTATACAAGCATTATCTCTGTTAAAACTTTCAGTCATTGGGATTGCTGGGTGAGCTGACCACATTTTGTGTCCAGCTCTGAAGGAGAGTTGTCACGCACTGTGATCTGAGCATATGTCATTATTTATGTTACCTCCAGTGAGAATCACCTTGTACCCACATTCAATATAGTTAAGTGAGATTTTTATGAAGGACTTGCACATCCATATTGAAACTGCTGTAGAACATTGAAAAAGATTGATGCAACTTTTATTAGCCTTATTAACTCACTCTAGTAAGGGTTCTCTGTCTTTCATCCATATTTTCAAGGTACATCTACCAATTGCATCATCTGCTTCTAAGGGATCTGAGAGCTCAGAAAAAAATAAGACTACCACCATCATGGTGATATCAGACCTTTTCTGGGCAAAAGACTGCAAATTGACTGTGCAATTCTTAGGACTCCACTGATCAAAAAGTTTAAATTCACCACCTTCTAGGACTTCTGAGTCCTAGAATAGAACTGTTATTATCCAGCATATTTTCCATAGAGGCAGTTGCTCAGAGGAAGATCTGGATAACTGAAATCAACAGTGCATGTATGTGGTTTCCTAATTTGCACTGTTTTTAACACAGGTCTGGCAGTGTAAAATATTCTTAGACTATATGCAAAGGCAATGCCATTTACAAACACTTTAAAGTGTCTTGTCAATGCCAGAGCTGTGCAAAAGGGTGCACTTAGCACTACAGCTAAATGCACTCAATGTCAGACAGTTGTTAAAGTGGACAATCACACAACTCTCCTCTCCTCTCCTCTCCTCTCCTCTCCTCTCCTCT